>JANAVB010041017.1:2122237-2247237 GCA_029216955.1 Iris pallida | reverse complement strand
TGAGCAAAATCCTATTCCTGATGATATTCCTGAAGATTTAGTAGGATCCCCTCCAGAAATTGCGAGTTCCAATCAGAATGTGCCAAAAAGAAAGAAGAAATCAAAGTATTGGGAATTTTTTACTATTCTTTATCAAACTAATCCCGATAATTCTCTTGTTTTAGATCCGAAAGAAAATCCAATTGCGTACGCGGCACAGTGCAAGAAATGTGCCAACATATACAAATGGAAGACTGGAGGTGGCACGGGTACAATTTCAAGACACTACGAGACCTGTTACGGGAGGGACACAATTTCTGCATCTCAAACTCAAATAAATTTTGGTGGAGGTAGCACGGGATCGAACATGGGTACGTTTTCTTATTCTGCCGCTCGGCATAAAACTGAGTTTACAAAATATTTGATTTCTGATGAACTTCCTTTCACTGCGGGTGAAAGTGATAATTTATATGATTATGTCACATCTTCTTTAAATCCTTGTTTTAGTAAAGTGCCTAGAGGCGCCGCTAGAAAAGAGGCTATTAGACTTTTTCATGAAAAAAAGAGGCTTTAAAAGAAAGTTTTTTGCATGTTAGTCAAATAGCCATTACTTCTGATATTTGGACAAGTAAGCAAAATTATGCTTACATTTGTATCACAACACATTACATAGATTCACAATGGGTGTTGCAAAAACGCATCATCTGTCTAAAGATATTAGAATTTCCACACACAGGCTCCATAATAGCAAGCGCTATTATAGAACACGTGCGTGAATATGATATTCACCAAAAAATATTTTCTGTTTCTTTTGATAATGCTAGTAATAATACTTCTGCCATCTCTTCATTACAACTATTATTTCAACCCATTTTAGAAGGTAGATTAATGCATGTTAGATGTGCTTGTCATATTATTAACTTAGTAGTAAAAGAATGTCTTGATTATTTTAGCTCACATTTAGATACTCTTAGACAATGTTTACACAGTTTAAACACGTCTCCTGCACGGCAACAACAGTTCAAGGCCACATGCTTACATTTTAGTATTCGTTTTAGAAGATTTGTAAAGGATGTTCCACATAGATGGAACTCAACTTACTTAATGTTGAAGTCCGCAATTCCCTTTAAAGATCCTATTACATATTATTGTAACACGGATCTCAATTTTGAATTTCAAGTAACTGAGGATGATTGGGAAGTTGCTAGTTCAATTTATGATTTTTTAGAAACTTTTTACAATGCTACACGTACTCTTTCCGGTGTTTACTATCCAACTTCTTGCCTAGCTTTACAAGAACTTTGTAACATTTCTTTCTTATTTTCTAAATATAGAACTAACCACAATTTTGCTTATGTTGTACAGAAAATGGAAGCAAAATTCAAAAAATATTGGGGCGATGTACCTTTATTGTATTGCTTGTCTTCAATTTTTGATCCTAGAATTAAATTAGATGGTGTAGATACATTGTTAGATGACTTTGGACAGAACATGAATGTTGATGTTAGTGGCATAAAAGTAGAAGTTAAGGCAACTTTGGATAGATTAGTTATTCATTATGAAGACAAAGCACCAACTCCCCGCCCAACTCAAGGGCCTAGTGGTAGTAGTAGCTCTGGTTTGGTGTCTAAGTTGACACACGCCAAACGTATACTACAACGGAAGAAACAAAGACAATCTTCCCAACCGACCCAAGAGTTGTCTTTATACCTTAGTTCTTATGAGGAAGAAGACGATTCTTCCACTCACTTCACCATTTTAGAATGGTGGAAAAAACACGAGAAAAGATATCCTGTACTTTCTATGATAGCACGTGATCTACTAATGGTTCCGGTGTCCACGGTAGCATCGGAGTCATGTTTTAGTTCAGGTTCAAGAATTTTGAGCAAGAAGAGAAGCCGGTTGCTGCCAGATATCTTGGAAGCATGTGTATGTGTCCAAGACTGGGTCCATGCCGAGAAAAGAACTCAAGACAAAGTAGATGAAAGTGCCGACATCAACGAGCTAGACTTCGAATCGCTTAGAATTGGTGAATCATCTAGAGCGGTGCAAGATGAATGAGGCAAAGGTATGAATACTAACTTTGATATTTTTTTCTCCAAAAAAAAAAAAAAAAAAAAAAAAAAAAAACTTTGATATTTACACTTTCGGAATTTGTACTTTAAAAATTTATACTTTCAATGTATACTTTAAAATTTTCTAATTTATACTTTCAATGTATATTTTAACAAACAAAGAAAGTAAGTAAATAATTTTTAAAAGTAAATAATTTATACTTTAAAAAATTATACTTTCAAAAAAAACAAACAAAGAAAGTAAATAATTTACAAGAAAGTAAGTAAAATATAAATAATTTAAAAAACTAAATAAATTATAAATCATATTAATTAAAAGAAAGTAAGTAAAATATAAATAATTTAAATTAACAACTAAAATAAATTATAAATTTTATTACTTAAAAGAAAGTAAGTAAAATATAAATAATTTAAATTAACAACTAAAACAAACTAAATAAATTAAAAATATAAAAAAAACATTTTTTAACTTCGCCTATGCCGGTCCCAAGCCCGGAAAAAGAAGGAGGGAAAAATGTTTAAAATTTATACAAATATTACTAAATTTAAACTTTAAAAAAACTTTATACACTTAGAATAAACTTTATAAATAATTTTATATACTTTATAAATTTTATATAAAATTTAATAAACTTTATAAATTTAAACTTTATAAATTTAAACTTTATAAATTTATACTTTAAAAAAATGTAAAATAAATTTGTAAACTTTAAAACACTTAATACACTTACAATATATTTATACATAAATGTAAACTAAAATAATATATTAGGATAAATAATTTATAATGAAATTTTAACACTTAATACACTTACAATATATTTTAACATCAATTATTTACTATGAAATTTTAACATAAACTTTTTATCAAATTTTTCAAAAAAAAAAAAAAACATTCAAAACCCAACCCAAGCCCGGACCGGCCCGACCGAAGCCCGGACCCGGCCCGGCCCGCTGGCCCGAACCGGCCCGGCCCAGCCCCTCCTCCGCCGGTCCTGTGGGCCGGGCTGGGCTTGGATTTTCCCGACCGGGCCGGGCCAGGCCCGGCCCGCTGTCAGCTCCGGTCCGGTCCGGACTTGGCCCGAGCCCGGTTCGAACCGCCCAATGTGGGCTGCGGGCCGGCCCGGCCCGGCCCGATTCACAACTTGATGAGCAAGTGGATAATTCACAATTCACAGGGATATACTGCCTCGACGGAGCATAATCCGCAGGAACAGCTTAGCATCGAATACCCAACCGTCCGACGTGGCACAGTCACCCCGCCAGTCGTAGTCCGCCACGTGTCACGTCCACGTCTCTTCCCCAGCTGCCGGCCGGCCCCACTCGGTAGGAGCAGAGGGAACATCCTAGCCCAAAAGATCCGCGCTCACAGCACAACCAACAGCCCCCGACTATAAATACTCCTCTCCGTCACCGTCACTCGTTAGCTTTTTGGGAAATGGCGAAGCGAGCCGCAGTGGTGCTTCTTCTTCTCCTCTCCGTTCTTTCTCAGATCTCCGCCGAAGTCTTCTTCGAGGAGCGATTCGAAGGTCTGCAGTCGATTTGTTCTCTAAATTTCTTCCAGTTTCCCACAAATGCTGATCGATTTTTGTATGCTCTTGATCTATTCTACCGATCCGATCCGTTCCGTTCGATTTGGTCGATTTTGAGGCTATGTGATGGATCTGTCGGTTATCGATGGATCGATCGAGGTTTTGGAACGGATCGACGGAAGTAGAAATCGATTTTTTGGTCTGATCTTGAATTTTAGGGATTTTGAAGGGTTTTGTTGTGTTGATGTAGCTGATGATCTATTAATTGCATATGATTTGTAGATCATAGTGAATTATTTGATTTCTTCACAGATCTGTTAGTTAGTGTTAGATTATGAGTTGTGAGTATAATTTTTAGGAGTAAAAGTGTTCAGTGTACATTGCATTTCTGATCTGATCTTTGAATTCTAGGGTTTTTAGGGTTTAGTAGAAATGGTCGGATTTCTCTACTCTATTTTTGGTCTGATGTTGAAATCTAGGGTTTTTATTGTGTTGATCTGAATCATGATATAATAATTGCATATTATTTTCTAGATCAAGAGTTAATTATTTGATTCCTTGGTAGATCTATTAATTAGTGTTAGATTATGACTTATGAATATAATCTTTAGGAGTAAATTTGTTAAGTGTACTCAAAGCGAGTTTAAATTAATGGAATCTGTTGATAAATGTTTACTTGTGTTTCTAGCAGTTGTGATAAAGAAAGTGCTAAGAATTTTATTATTGCAATGTCTTATCACATTGCATTTCTCGTTAAGTGAGACTATTAGTCTATTAGACCACATATGAGATTGGTTTATAGGATAGGCTGTGGTGCTATTTCGTCAGTATCATGTTAGGTCAATATTGACAGGGCAAACTTGTTAGGACATGGACAGGACACAGTTGCGTGTGTCCTACTGAATATTGGAGTGAATTTGTCGTGTTCAATGTGTTTGGAATGATGCTGCATGGACATGGTCACACGGAGCTGATGGTGTATTATATTGCATAATTCTGCACAGTATAATGCAACTGAAGGATCATAATTTTATGAGATAGTGATAACTGTTTCATTCTTTACTGTCAGGTGCATTACAATAGTGTATATAAATTTTGAGGGATAAACTATCAATCCCTAATTTAATATATTTCAAAGGGATTGGTATATTTACTACTAATCACTAATTGATTTTGATGAATGAAATATTAATCCATAATTTAGTCATTTTAGAAATTACCCGAAGGGTCTGCTTGGATTGAGGAGGGAAAAATTAAGTAGAGTTAAGTGGGGTTAGTGAGGGGAGTTAAGTGAGGGGTTGGAGAGAGGGGGGGGGGGGGGGGGGGGGGGGGGGGGGGTTGTAGGGTCAATACATATAACCTTGCTTGGATTGGAGGGAGAGTTAAGTGGGGTGTGTTTAATAACTCTTGCTTTGATTGAAGGTTTTGAGTGAGAGGAGGATTAATAAAAATATAATAGTTACCAAAATACCTTATTACTTATGTCATAAAATTAAATTTGATTGGGATTTTAATTAAAACTTGTCAAAATATCTTCACAACTGATGAAGATACGGAGCCACATGTTGAAAGTATGAAAAAATAGAGAAAAAGTCATGATATTTCGTATGACAGATAAGGGGTATTTGTGACTTTTTAAACAAAATTTCTCAATCTCTCTCGTTAACCCTCTGATTTGGGTTAAACAAACTTCCACTTAACCCTCTATAACCCACCTCCTAAACCGCCACTCTCAAACCAAGCATGGTTTTTATTTCCCCTCACTTACCCTCTCTTAACCCTCAATCCAAGCAGACCCTAAAATCGTTAAAATGTACAGATTATTACAGCATGTCAAAAAATCAAAATATGTAATATTTATCGCAACCTGTGATTTAAGAAATCCTGTTATTAATTATTTGATACCCTCAAGCAATTCATTGTCAGCCACTCATAATCAAGTGATGTATAAGATTTGCTCTTTAGATTGACCTTGGCAGAGTCTTCTATGTAGACCTACTTATATTTTTGATGATTGACCTTTGCAATTATTCTTATTCGTTGATGCCAACTTCATGAATATAAACATAAGAAAGCAGTATTATATTGGGTTTCATTACCAAGTGAATGTTCTCATATAGAGAGCAAAGAAAATTTTAAAATCAGTAGAAATAAAAGCATTTATTATGAATTACCTTCCATCTTCTTTTGCATGTGCAGTATAGTATGTCATCAGTTATCTTATGGTTCAGTTTTTTCATTCTGATATTGTTTACCTTTTTAATTATTTTCAATTGTTGACTCTATTTTTCTTTATATGGTTAAGATGGATGGGAGTCTCGCTGGGTGAAGTCTGATTGGAAGAAAGATGAAAATATGGCGGGCGAATGGAACCACACATCTGGAAAGTGGACTGGTGATGCAAATGACAAAGGCAAGCACTATGTTCATTTCTGTTCAGAAGCAACATTTTTTTATTTGGAAGTTAGTCTATTTCTTTACTAATAGCAACTTTTGCTGGATATGTAGTCCGAAATAGAATGAACATGGTTTGCTTTTAGTAGTGCATCATAAGACTGGAGATTATTTACTCAGCTTTAATATTAACAAGTGAACTTCTGCTGAGAATTGCAAATTTTTGGAAAGTCAAGACTGCCGGATCAGTTATTTTATACATATCAACAATGTGTTATATTATCATGTTATCAATTGTTTTTGGTTACCCTACATAAACTGTGCAAGATTGTGACTTCATAATTTGTTTCTTTACATTCAAACTGCAAGTGCTATTTTAAACATTTGAATCATTGTCTGTAATTATCTTTGCATATATTTTCTTTGTTGCCCGACATAATTATGCAAGATTATGACTTTATAGTTTGTTTATCTTTACATTCAAACTGCAAGTGTTATTTTAAACTTTTGAATTGTTGTTGGTAATTATCTTTGCTCATATTTTTTTTTCTTCTCTTGTAATTTTTTACTATTGCAATATACATTTTTGCTTTACACATCAAATTATTAAATTTTACATATACTTCTTCTGTTAAAGGAAACTATTCCAAAATATTCTGCAATTGTAGGTGTAAGTCATAACTTAACTGCAATTCTGAAAACAATATTTGTAATTCCTGCAATTCTGAAAACATTATGGCTTCCAAAACTTGTATTTGTAACTGTTGCACCAATCTCTTTGCGAACCTGAATATATGACTTGAACGAGAATAAATACATCTTATAAGACAAGGAATATATTATATCTTTTTTTAATCACCAACCAGCCCTATGTTCTTCTTTATCAACTAAGCTTTTCTTTGGTATTCTTAAAATCAACTAGATGAAGTTCACTAATTAGTTTGTCAATGCATACAAAGTGTCATTTAATGTTCGAACCACCTCTGAAGTGAGTTATAATTATATGGTATAGCTTCAAATGAAGCTTCTTTAAATGTTGGACCTCACTACATTTTGAGGTTTGAGATACAATCTTTTTTGGGTAGATCTGAAAGAATTCATTCAAGATCAGCAAATAATTATCTTTCGTGCTTGCAGGTATCCAGACCTATCCAGATTATAGGTTCTTTGCCATATCTGCACAATTTCCCGAGTTCAGTAACAAGGACAAGACCCTGGTGTTCCAATTTTCTGTCAAGCATGAGCAAAAGCTTGATTGTGGTGGTGGATATATGAAGTTGCTAAGTGGTGATGTTGATCAGAAGAAGTTTGGCGGGGAAACACCCTATAGGTAAACCTTTCAACTCCTTAACATATATATATATATATATATAGAGAGAGAGAGAGAGAGAGAGAGAGAGAATAAGGGAGGTAGGGTATATATATATATATATATATATATATATATATATATATATATATATATATCAACTCCTGGACCTTTCAATGTGTCCGTTCTCTGCCAAAATCTCAGTTCTGCATTACACTGTAAATTATTCGTATAATTGATGGTATATGCTCGACCATATGAAATCTTTGCGTCATTTATTTGGTCACATTTTCTACTTTTATAAGTTGACGTACCTTAATTTACTGAACCTTTTGTTTAAATACCATGCAGCATAATGTTTGGACCAGACATCTGTGGGTATAGTACAAAGAAAGTTCATGCTATACTGACACGTGATGGGAAAAATCACTTGATTAAAAAGGATGTTCCTTGTGAAACGGACCAGCTGACCCATGTTTATACTTTCATCATTCGTCCTGATTCTACATATAGCATTCTTGTTGATAACGTAGAGAAGAAAACTGGGAGCCTTTACTCTGACTGGGATATGCTTCCTCCAAAGAAGATAAAGGACCCAGAAGCCAAAAAAGTCGGTATACAGATTAAGTTGTTTGATCATATTAAATAACTTTGACATGTCCTCATCTTATCTTCTGTGAATTGTGCAGCCAGAAGACTGGGAAGATATGGAATACATCCCGGACCCTGAAGATAAGAAACCTGAGGTATACCTAGGTCCTAGGATGCTTAAAGATTACATTTAGTTATGCAAATGGGAGAAATGTGCACCTGCATTACTACTATTCTCATTGTTCTCTTTGCCACATTAACAACTAACTTAAAGAATAGGGGTGCTTAGCAGATTCTCAACAAGCCTACATATTTCTACTGAAGATTGATTTATTTCTGTAGAGAGGGATTATCAAAGTTTATTATTGCCATTTCTGAATCTCGAGATGACTATGTTGCCTGATTATGATACAATTTGATGTATTCTAACAGGGTTACGAGGACATTCCAAAGGAAATACCTGATGCTGATGCCAAGAAGGTAATTAATGACACAACTTGTGTTTAATAAGGTCTATGAAATGAGTTATAATGGGGGCTTAGTAGATCACTAATTTTCTTCATTGCTTGTAACCATTCTCAGCCTGATGACTGGGATGATGAGGAAGATGGTGAATGGACTGCCCCGACTATTCCAAACCCCGAGTACAAGGGACCATGGACACAGAAGGTACGTGTGCTGAGAAATATTTTTATTTCTTCTTGTTTGATTTTTACATCTGCACCTTTATCTCACAGCTTCAATTTTTTCTCCACAGAAAATTAAGAACCCTAACTACAAGGGCAAATGGAAAGCACCTATGATTGATAACCCAGGTACTTATTTTTCTTCATTTATTGTTTAAAATGATAGTTTCATAGTTGGTTACATGCTAATATACTGATACAATTGAAATGTTTGACAGATTTCAAAGATGACCCTGAGCTTTATGTTTTCCCCAACCTGAAGTACGTGGCAATTGAACTATGGCAGGTATATATAGTGAACTCAAAACTACACTCTTAAACTAATTTTGAACTGTAAGGCTGTGTTTGATTGGGCTTTTTTTTCCATGGAAAATATTTCCATCACAAATTTTCCACAAATTGTAGTGTTTGATAGCTTATATTTTCCATGGAATTATTTTCCAAAAAACTATCATTTTTCATATTTTTATATAAAATGGTGGAAAATGAAACTTGTCCAACCCATAGGAAAATATCATTTTCCATGGAAAATCCGTGGAAAATAATGGGCAATCAAACACCCAAATTAAGTTTTCCATGGAATTTTTTTGGAATTTTTTTCCTAGGAAAATAATTCCATGAAATTAATTTCTTTTCCACATATTTTCCACCTTGCAATCAAACGCACCCTAATATTCTTTCAGGTTAAATCTTAACTAATTTTGAACTCTAATATTCTTTCAGGTCAAATCAGGAACACTATTTGACAACATTCTTGTCTGCGATAATCCTGAGTATGCAAAGAAGTTAGCGGAGGAAACATGGGGAAAACTTAAAGATGTAAGTTGAATTATTTCTTTGTAGATAGTTTTTCCTTTTATATAACTGATTTATAATCAATATTTTATTGTTTGTAGGCTGAGAAGGCAGCTTTTGATGAAGCTGAGAAAAAGAAAGATGAGGTATAGTTTTCTTTTCATGTTCACATCTGGAAAATATAGCCTACATGCTGAACTTGTCATTTATTCGACAGGAAGAATCTGTAAAAAGTGACATTGATGAATCTGATGTAAGTTCTTCCTCGTAGATGTCCATGTCCATATCCTGAATTCTATTTTTTTTCTCATATTAATGTATAAAACTTGTTCTTCACAGGATGAGAATGAGGACGTCGAAGAACCTGAGGATGTTGAGGATGGAAGCAATACCGATGATGAGCATGATGATGCAAGTAAACATGTAAGACTCCTTTCCTCGATGAATCTGTACGAACACTAAGCACATTACTGATACTGTCTACAGTAGAAACATGCACGTTGTCATAATGTTAATCAGTGAATTTGTTTTTGGATTCTGATGCAACCTTTTGCTTTGATTTTAAACCTAAACAACAAAAGAAAAGAAAAAAAGTTATCCCAAGTTGTTAGCCAGCTATGTTAATCCATTTTCTTTTTTTCCTTTTGACAGCCTTGATCCAAGTCATTTAGTTCTGGCAGTACCCTAAGTATAAGAGTTAAAACCCGTCAACCACAAATTTATATTACCCTAAGATAATAAATATCCAATTTGATTTGTTTGTAGAACTGGGAAAGCCCAGATGGTGAAAATAATATAATCTGAAAGGTGTAACTAATTGTGCAAATTTAGAATTTATAAGACCAAGTTAATGCCTAGTTAAGCAAAAGAACAAATGTATGCTATTTAGGAGAGATGAATTGCTAATGAAGAAAATGTCCAAAGATTGGAGAATTCATTTTGCCTACAAGTCCATAAAATTGCACCAATTATATGAGAATGCCTAAGGCTATAATGGTTTTGAAGAATGAAGATTGGACTAAAAGAAGCTAGGCATTAAGAAGCTTCTTATAAATATTATAGGTTGTTCGTGCCACCTCACTTGGGTGAAACTAATGAAATAGATCAATGTCTTAAAAAAAAATTAGGAGTTTCTGAAATGATGAAACTATGTTCTCTTGTTCGTTTCCATTCCCGCCGTAGTTTTTTGTTTTAATAGCTGCTAGCCTGCTACTACGATTTCGTGATCACATTTTGATACCCAATCTTTTAACCCTTTTTTTGCAGGACGAGTTGTAGACGGCTTTCTCGTGTTTCAGCATTTTGCAGTGTTATGGGTAGTGGATTAACTAGGTGTCGTTTGAGGAGACTGATTAACGCCCTCCATTCTTCTACCGAATAGGTCTGATTTGAGTTTTAGCTGGTTACCGTTTGAGGAGACAAAATTCTCCAGGTTGTGTACCTTCGAGAGACATACTTTTAGTAAAGCAGCTGTAGTTGTTGACTTCTATCGATTTTAATGAAGGTTTAAAGAAGGGCCAAGTGTCCATTTTGAAGAGCATGCCTTTTCATATTATTGTTGTTATTTGATGTTATCATTCTAGTTTTGTTTTGATAAAACAAACTTATATTCTGTTTAAACAAAAAATGGAGCTTAAAAAAGTTTTAGTCAGTTTCATAGCTCCTCACCTGGGCTACTGAAAGAGATTGTTGTTGCCACGTTTAGTGAACTTGATTTAGGACCCTTTTTAAGTATTTTGTTGTTTGATGTTGGCCAATGTGCCCTGTAGACTTGAGCGTCAGTCATGACCGACTGTATGAAGCTGAACTTGTTCTATCAAATTGAAGAACCAAAGTGAGATATTATGCCTTTCAGCATGACCAATTAATTGTGGTATGCAGAACATTTTTGTTCATATAGTATTTTTGTTGATACCCATCAGCCGTTTGCCTGTTGTATCAGAAAATTTTGTACAAAATAACATATTTTAGTTTAAATTAAAAGTAGAGAAATAGTTTTATTAGCAACATTCTAAAGAGGAACATTTTGGGGACTAGCGGAATTTTGGTGGACCAGTGGCAAACCTTTGACACTTATTAAAGGCTCTTTTAACTGCTATATATTGGACGTGACATTAGAGGTTGACACTCTACCCTTAACGGCTCTTTCATCGACTATTGGCTACAATCTTTCAGAAGTTCTCCATGCCCTTCATTTAGAAACTCTAAGCTTATATTCATCATTGATCAAATTCTAAACGTCTGCTTGTTAACGATATTTACATCGATTTTGGAATATTTTTGAACCTGTTTATGAAAATCCTTGCTTATAAATTTTTTTAATCGGTGTAATATAATTTTGGATAGCTTTATAAACACCCCCAAATCAGTGGATTTTGATGAATTTTATTATTTTATTTCATTTATATCCTCATCAAAAATGTATAATTATAACTACTAGTTTTCAACATTTATCTTCTTTTTTCTCATTTGTGTTTCTCTGTTGCTTCTTCCAAACTACGGCTACTTTTTTTCCGGAAAGTTTTTATTTTTAAAATCTTTCTCACATACTTTCAACTAGATGTTTCTATTATTTCGTGTCTTTTTATTATTTTAATCAAATATGAACTTTTACTTCCTGATCGAGGCATTGACTGACTGGCAATTCCTCCTCCGCTTGTGACCGTTTTGTTTATATATGGAGATATAGTTAATTTTATTGTGTCTGCTCATTAATGAATTATCAAGCAGGGCCGGCCCTGGGGCAAGCCAGACAAGACTTCGGACTTGGGCAACCCCCTTGCTTAGGGTAATCCCAGCTCAACGTGATCCTAATAGATGTCGGGGTCGCGGGTGACCCTCCATGATCGACCTACAATAAGGGTTAAGGGACAACCAAAAGTAGCTTCGGATAGGACAACCCAACCCAGTGGGCTGGTCCTGTTACCAAGCATGAGTTAGACTGGTTTAAAAGTCGATACTTAAAACCATGCAAAATCGGACCCCTCATAACCCGCTCATAACTAATACTCAAAAAATATCTCATAACCATAACCTCTACGGCACTACCCCTACAATTGCCAAGTAGACCCTAAGAATAATATGCTCTCTCTGAGGTATTATGCTGGTACGGAAGTACACTAAACGTTTATCTTTTTTTTTTTTTTTCTCATTTGTGTTTCTCTATTGCTTCTTCCAAACTACGGCTACTATTTTCCGGAAAGTTTTTATTTTTTAAAATCTTTCTCACATACCTTCAACTAGATGTTTCTATTATTTCATGTCTTTTTATTATTTGGGATATTTTGCAAAACCTTCCCTAAATAATGGACTAATTTGCGAAATACCCCCTAAAGATCTCGAATTGGTAAAACTCCCTTTCCGTCAAGACGCTGTTTGATTTTGGGTGACGTGGCAATCCGTGTGTGTTATTAAGTAAGAAAATAAAAGTTAGACGAAAATACCCTTCCCCAAAAGTCCGCCCAAAACCCAACAAGGAGGAGGAAAAATTTCCTCCTGAGAAGACGTTTCGACAGTGGAGAGAGAGAAAGAAAGAAGGAGAAGGAGGAGGAAAAATTTTCCAAAATTCTGGCAAAATTGGAGGTCTGAAGGCGAGGAGAAGGCTCGAAGGAGAGGAGAACCCAACATGCAGTCTCTAGATCCACGAACGTTGTAAGTTTCTTTTCGATTCTGTGTTATTTTTCGAACATGCAGTATTTGTTTCTTCAATTCTTTGTTTTCCTTCGATTCTTGGTTTTTAAACCAACTGTTATTTCTTCGATGTTAGATTTGGTAGAAATTTGTGCCCTAATGTTAGATTTGGTAGAAATTTGTGCCCTAATGTTAGAAATTTGTGTCCTAATGTTAGATTTGGTAGAAATTTGTGCCCTAATGTTAGAAATTTGTGCCCTAAATTTGTACCCTGTTTTACAAAATCTGTGCCCTAAATTTGTACCCTGTTTTGCTAATTTGTAGTGCTAGAGTAGATTTTGGCAAGAAACATCTACTCATTCATTATGGGGGCTCTTGGCCGAAAGAACAGTGATGGGGCTTTCAGCTATTGCTGTCTGGGCTTTGATGCCTACTTGAAGGGCTTCAAAGAGGGTTGCAGACCATTTGTTGGCCTTGATGGATGTCATCTCAAAGGAAAATATGGTGGGGTTTTGTTGTCAGCAGTGGCTCTAGATGCTAACAATGGTATGTATCACCTAAAAACCCTAGCTTGGGGGGCATCTAAAGCCTATAGAGAGGTTGACCACAAGAGGTACATGGATCAACTTGAGAATGACTCAAAGAGTGCATTTGAGTGGTTTTCCAGTGTGAAAACTAATACTTGGGCTAGGTCAACATTTGACTTAACCTCAAAGTGTGAGCATGTGACAAACAATTTCAGTGAGAGTTTCAACAGTTGGATGTTGGATGTGAGATCAAAGCCCTTACACAGAATTATGGAGGGTTTTAATTTGAAGGTAATGGGATTGATGTTTGAGAGAAAAATGAAAGTCAAGATGTGGGAGGGTGAGGGTATGATTTTGGTGCCAAGGGCAGATAGAATTGTAAAGAATAGAATGGAGAAGAAGAAGAGATATAGATTGTTTGGTGCTAGTGGATATAATTGGTGTGTAGTGAACAACAAGAGTTCCAGTAGGTGGGATGTGGACATGAACGAGAAGTCTTGCAGTTGTTGTGTTTGGGATATCACTGGAATTCCATGTGTGCATGCAGTTGCAGTGGCCACACACTTGAGGATTGATGTCATTAGGTACACTTTCAGTTTTACTTTTCTATATCTACACTTTAGCTGTCTTATATATTAACTTATGGCTTTACTTACATTTTTGCAGTTTGGTAGATGACTTGCACAAGGTAAAGTCCTACAAGAAGGCTTATGCTGGGGTGGTAAAGGCATGTGCAAGCCAATAGAATTGGGTAGAGGTAAAGTTTGTGTTTTGTGTCATCAATTTACTTACATTTATGCTCTAAATATTTTGGGTGATCAGTAGGCATAAAGGTAAAGTTTGTGTTTTGTACCCAGCCTGAAATGATAGTGCTTAAACCAAAACACAAGAGATCTGCTGGAAGACCAAGGATAAATAGAATAAGGACTGATATTGAAGGCACACCTAGCTCAAAGAAAGGTAAGAGAAAGTGTGGACATTGTCACTCTCTAAGTCACAATATAAGAACTTGTCCAACAAGGAATGCTGCAAAGATTGATGCACAGACTCCTGGAAGGGGCAGAGGAAGAGGCAGAGGAGGAGGCAATCCTCCAGCTCAGCAACAGACTACTGGAAGGTACAATAAACATGTTATTTAATAGTTAGGATGTTTTTTATGCTTTCTTATTACTTGTTCTGGTCAACATTTAGTGGCATGGAACCTGGTGCTTCTCAAACAAGAGGTAGAGGCCCAAATGCTGCTGGAAGAGGAGTTAATGTGCCTCCTTATACAGGGGTGGGTGCAGCTGGAAGAGCAGCAACAGCAGCAAACTTTCATAGCATGTATGGATTTAAAGCTGATGGCATGAGGGAAGCAACAAGACCCCAATCCCAGATCTTCAGGCCACCTAGATGGAGGCCTTAACTGCAGTTGTACTTGGTTTTTTTTTGTTGTGGACATTTTGTACAGAGGTTATTCTCTGCTTTAAGTATTTTGTGCAGTGATAGCATGTAAAAGTTTGTCTTCTGTAAGGATTCTATGTTTACATACTATGGACATGAAAGAGAAGTCTTGCAGTTTGTCTTTTGTAATGATATTATGTTTGGTGCATGTATTTTTCGACAGTTTATGGATGACGGCTGATTACCTAGAGTGTATGTCTAGAAACTGTGGACATGAAAGAGAAGACTGCAGCTGATAGTTGATAGCATGTTTATATATAACAAATGTCTATTTTACATTGATCTTCTTTTCATTTGGTCTAACTTCAGTGAACCTTGAAACTGACCACACAATTCACCAATCTCTTCAGGACAATCTTTGGCCCAATGTACACGACTACCACACTTAGCACACCCCTTTGCTGAATGTTGTCTTGGTGGTGGCAACTTCACAGCTTCATCTAACCACTGGAATTCAGCACAATTGAAGTGTTGACATCTCAAAAATCTTCTGTGTGGATTAGCTCGAGTGTTTCCTTCCCAAACTCTTCTTATCCCGTCATATCTTCGGCATTTTGAGTACATAAATGGGCACCCTATTGCTGAATGTGTCGACTGGCAACAAATTTGGCATTTAATCTGATCACTTTCATCAATCTCATCACTTTCATCACTCGATTTCTGCAAATTTAGAAATTAAAAATTAGTGTTTCCTCCTAACTGTAAATATAATAATTTGTGTTTCCTCCTTACTATAAATATAATAATTTGTGTTTTCTCCTTTAATGGCAGAAGTTACCTCTTTCTCTATAGATGAAGGAGCACCCCCCATGCTTGTAGGAACCTGATCTTCGGTAGACAAGTTGCACGCTGGAAGAGGATCAAGTGAAAGAGGAGGAGGATGATCGGTATAAATAGGTTGGAGAGAGGAAGAAGATGATCGGTATAAATAGGTTCAGCAAAGGAAGAAGATGACCGTTAGAGAGAGAGAGAGAGAGAAGACCGTTGGAGGACCCCTGCCACGTACACAGGGGTATTTTCGTCTAACTTTTATTTTTTTTACTTAATAACACACATGGATTGCCACGTCACCCAAAATCAAACAGCGTCTTGACGGAAAGGGGGTTTTACCAATTCGAGATCTTTAGGGGGTATTTCGCAAATTAGCCCATTATTTAGGGGAGGTTTTACAAAATATCCCTTATTATTTTAATCAAATATCAACTTTTACTTCCTGATCGAGGCATTGACTGACTGGCAATTCCTCCTCCGCTTGTGACCGTTTTGTTTATATATGGAGATATACATAATTTTATTGTGTCCGCTCGTTAATGAATTATCAAGCAGGGCCGGCCCTGGGGCAAGCCAGACAAGACTTCGGGCTTGGGCAACCCCCTCGCTTAGGGCAATCCCGGGCTCAACGTGATCCTAATAGACGTCGGGGTCGCGGGTGACCCTACATGATCGACCTACAATAAGTGTTAAGGGACAACCAAAAGTAGCTTCGGATAGGACAACCCAACCCAGTGGGCCGACGCCCTGTTACCAAGCATGAGTTAGACTGGTTTAAAAGTCGATACTTAAAACCATACAAAATCGGACCCCTCATAATCCGCTCATAACTAATACTCAAAAAATATCTCATAACCATAACCTCTACGGCACTACCCCTACATTTGCCAAGTAGACCCTAAGAATAATATGCTCTCGCTGCGGTATTATGTTGGTACAGAAGTACACTAAATGGACTATTTAAATGAGCTATCTTACGAAAGAACATTAAAAAATTTAAGTACTATTATCGATCGTTTTTCTATCCGTTATAAACTTATATTAAGGCACATTTTTCTTATACTTGTTTATTATTAGATTGTAAAGAAGCATAAAATTGTATTCTTGAAATTAAATTATAATCGTCGTATATAAATATTTATATTGCTCCACCATGATCAATAATATAAATAGTCAATGTGCTTCTAATACCAAACTGTTAATATTGGTCATAGTTCGACCATTATTAGGAATCGATAATATAAGTAGTGAACGTACTTCTAATAACCAAACTGTCAATATTGGTCCTAGTTCGACCATTATCAAGAATAAATAATATAAGTAGTGGACGTGCTTCTAATAACCAAACTGTTAATATTGACCATTCTCACAAAGTTGTTCCATTTACTGGAAGAAAAAAAAAAAACGTATGCTAGATGAAGGTGACGATGCTGATGATAAGAATAGTGATGATTTAATTAAAAAAATAGATGATAATGTTGATAAGTTTAGCACTTCTGAATTATTTGTCAGAAAATCAATTGAAACTCGTTCTAAATTTAGAAGTATTATAAGTGAACATAATTATATTTGTTCGACTACTTTAAACAATGCTCAGGAAATTTGTATATAAATGTGATGAACCAAGTTATAATTGGAGAGTATATGCTAAAGTCATTGGTGAAGGCGAGACATTTATTATATTTGTACACTAGAAAGTCAACGTTCTTGTTTAGGTAGATTTACAGCATGATGTTATCGATTAGCTACTACTGCATGAGTTAAAAAGTTGATAAAAATCAGATATGTATTAAATATTTTAAAGGTTGGAAAGTCCAAAAAAGTGTTTTAGCTGAAATAAATGGTAGTTATTTTGATGCATATAGTAATTTTGAAAAGTATAATTTTACAATTTTTTAGACAAACCCTGGGAGCCAACATTTTATAAACACTATAGAAAACATTTATTTTTAAAGAATATTTATTTGTTTCACAGCATGCATTTATGATTTTTTTTAAGGAATAGTTTACCTATGATTAATATTGATACTACTTTTCTTACATTTGTATATCAAAATAATTTATTTATTGTTGTGTTCATGACTACTTTTCTTACATTTGTATATCAATTATATCTGATTGATTATGTTGTTGCTTATGTTTACGACTCTAACTATTTTTAAACAATTTTAAAATATCTTTTTGAAAGCTTTTTAATGAATGAGATAACATTCCATTTTAAAATGTCTTTTTAAATACAAATAACTCTTAGGGGACGTTTGGTATACGGAATACTATATAGCCGGAAATTCTATATTCTCGGGAATCAAATTCCAAGGAATTAAATTCCCTGGAAAATTACATTCCCATGTTTGGTGACAATATAAATATTCCAGGAAAAAAAATAATAACAAAAAAAAATGAACAAATATAAACAAACTGGTAAAAACGACAAAATAACAAAAAACGAAAAAAAACGATGAAAACGACAAAAAATCGGTTAAAACGACAAAAATGACAAAAAAGCGAAAAAAATGGTAAAAACGACAAAAAATAACAAAAAAAATGGTAAAAACGACAAAAATAAACCAAAACACGACAAAAACGACATAAAATCGTAAAACGACAAAAAAATAAAATGCGGCAAAAACGAAAAAAAAACAACAAAAAAATAAGTTAAAACGACAAAAAATGACAAAAAAATCGGTTAAAACGACAAAAAATAACCAAAAAGTGACAAAAAAAAACGAAAAATATCGATAAAAACGACAAAAAAAGGACAAAAATCGGTTAAAACGACAAAAAAGCGACAAAACGACAAAAAATCGGTAAAAGCGACAAATGAAAAAAAACATAAAATCAGTAAAAAATGACCAAAAAGCGACAAAAACGACAAAAAAAAACGACTAAAAATCGTAAAAACAACAAAAAGCTACAAAAACGACAAAAAATCGCTTAAAACAACAAAAATTGACAAAAAAGCGACAAAAAGGACAAAATTTGGGTAAAACGACAAAAGATAATCAAAAGTGACAAAAAAGAAAAAAAATGGGTAAAAACGACAAAAAAAATCGCTTAAAACGATAAAAAATTGGTAAAAAACGGCAAAAAATGACAAAAAACGATAAAAACAACAAAAAAAGAAAAAAATGTTCAAAACTAATCAAAATTGATCAAAAAAAGAAGAAAAAAATTTAGACATTTTTTTTTTGCCCGGGCAAAAAAAAATACCCACATATTCTCAAGGGATAGAATTTCCATGTTTTGTGGGTAAACTATTTACCCGGGTATTTATAATTTCCGGGAATAAATTTTTTATAAGCCAAACAAACGTGGTAATAGATTCCCATCTTAAATTTTTCCGGGAATAAAAAAATACCGCATACCAAACGTCCCCTTAGTAGAATGCGGAAGGATTTTTTTTTTTCAGCATTTTTTTGTCTTAAAGAAAAAAAAGATTGAGACAGAAAATTGTCATCAAATCTTGCAAAAGACAAGACACACATTAAGCAATTCATTAATCAGTCCATACGACTTTTGGAATCCGAATTATAAACCCATAAAATATCTCCATTTTCTTTTTTCATGAAAAAAACTTGTAAAAAGGAAAAAAAAAAAGAAAAAACAAAACAAAACAAAACAGAAAAATCAAACCTTATCCATTTGCTACGTGCCACTGTTTGGGCATTCATAGATATTTATCCTCTCCAGCTGAATAATTTGAACTGACCTTGTTGCCCTTCTGAGTATTTTTATAACTTTTAAATATGTTGTAACTATACGGAGCATAAGTGTTTTTTTTTTTGTTTTTTTACCCATTTCTTGAGGCCGCCAGCTCGGGACCGTGGCCGTCTGCAACCACCTAGCCATCCCATGCCCACGGGAGGGCTCGAACTTGGGACCTCCCCCAAGTGAGCCCCCATCCCTAACCACTTGGGCTAGGAAACTTGGACTACGGAGCATAAGTTGGACTGGTCTATACTGTAGACTCTGTAGCCCGGACTTACTAGGAGCTAACTGTATATTATCACATGTAATAACAAACAGTAATCTTAGTTTAAACGGTAGAGTTGTTGGTTATATTATAGTAGATATCCATGGTTCAATTTATGAGGATGTAGTATCTTCATATTTTGGTGAATTTATTACATGAATTTTTTTTATTCCTGTTCTCAGCCTCTCCGAAAAATATTTCTGGCTCCGCCCTTATAAATATGATTGTGCAAAAAAATTTTGTGAAATCCAATTAGAGATGAGAGTTTTCTATTGCAATAATAGTTGGTTGTGTATATAAAACAGGAATTCTCGGATTGTTAGCTTTTATCTATTTTTCTCTCTTAACATCTGAGCTGCCAAAGAATTATATACTACATCTCTCCTTCATCTGAGCTCCATGTGTGTATATATATATATATATATATATATATATATATATATATATATATATATATATATATATATATATATATATATATATATATATATATATATAATCTCTTATTTGTTGTGTCATTTACATCATTTTTAATATTGTGTTCCATCTAAATGATAGGAATGGTACAATAAATATTGCAATTTTTTTCTTTCAAATTCTGCATCTAGAATGAATGAGAATGGTCTTAAACACCACCTACAATAATATTTTTTTATACCAATTATATCATTCTCTTTCCATTAAAATCATATCCGAACACCTTGTTAGCAATCTGGCAAAAGAAGAAAATTCGAGACCGAATATATATCGTTTCAGTGCAAATAAAATATATTTAAAAATTAAAAATCGATCAAATATTCAAAAAATAAAAAATATTGAGGTTAAAAATTTTATATTCTTAAATATATTGTCAAAATTTGTTAATTAAACAGGTTTCCACCACTTTTTTTTTTGCCAAATTTTTTAATAATTTATACGGAACACATTTAAAATTTCGCATTTTTAAAATTTACGTACTGATTTGAATCTGTCAAAAGTACGCAAGTATTATACGTTTGTGAAAAATACGAAAAAAATCGCATATCATACGAGTTTTATTCGGGTGAATGGGTCCAAACATCGAATTTGTATTTACCGTAATTAATATTGCAACAAACCATCTTTATTGTACTATTTCAAATAATAAATTTACAAATACCACAAACAGCATTTAGATGCAATCAAATAATATATTTGGGACACCACTCTACAACAATATCTATTGTGTACAATAAACATTGTATTTTATTTAATGAACGCTTCTACGTAGACGTAGAATAAGTTGCAGAAGAAACTGCAGGCTACGTGGCAACGCACGATTGGTCAGAATTTTTTGACCTACCTTAATGGAGGGCTGATGTCATTAGAATTGTTCCAGCCAATCGTGCACTGACACGGGAGATCGCAATTTTTTCTGGATTTTATTTTCGTGTTCTGGAAAGAGTTTTCGTGTTATTTCTACATTTTATTAGTTTATTGAATCCTTGTGATTCCGTAAGAAAACTTCCAAATTGACCAAATCAGCTAAGTAGTCCATGTCAACTTTGGAAGAAAAAAAAAATTGAAGAATTAAATATACAAACTCATGTAACAAACACATGATTTGTCTGACAAGAATCACAAAAATAAATGACTTTGGCATTTCTTCTAGAGAGCTTTACTTGCACGTATGTCCAGTAGAACCGACAATCAATAAAATACTACTAATATCATATTAAATAATATTATATATATCTAATATGGCAAATTCTAATATAAAAAATTGACCATCTCAATTTTTTTAACGACAACGCAGCTGCCACATAAGAAATGATGGTTTAAAAAAATAAGTCAAAGGTACGAATAATATTATTTTTAGTATTAAAATTATTAACAAGTATTTGTAGCTATATAATAATATATATTTTTTATAATAAAGTTGGCTATAGAATATAATTAATTGATGATATTTTGTCACCACAAATAGGACTGTAAAACGATTCAAAACGTTCGCATTCGGCTCGTGTTCGGCTCAGTTTAAGCTCGTTCGTGGACTAATCGATACCGAGTTCGACCATAGGTTGTTCGACTCGACCCTGTTCGCAAACAGGCTCGAGCTCGGCTCGGTTTCTCATATTAAGACTTTTTTCTATATGTTATGCCTTTTTTAATAGATAGAAATATATTTTGTCTTAGCTCATTTTTTTTATTCTTTATATGATGGTAAATTTATGATGTAAAGAGAATAAGTAATTCAATAAAAAAAAATCTTTAAAACATAAGAGAAACAATGTGATAGTCTATACAATATGTCCTATAAATACTCACTACTATGACTGTAAAACGATTCAAACCGTTCACATTCGGCTCGTGTTCAACTCAGTCCAAGCTCGACTCGAATCAAACTCGTTCGATAGTTAAGTCAAACCAAACTTGAACACTCTTTGTTCGAATTCGTTCGTTCGATTTTCAGCCCTGACCACATACTGATTGTGAGTTGCGAGTCTTTCTGTCCTCCTAACCATACCTTTTGTTAACCATCTGCATATATGAACAATCGTCGAAAAAGAAGTAAACCTTCTCTCCGATCCGGAAAACCTTCTCTAAGTAACCAAAGTTAAATTCCTTTTGGACACTAATTTTTATAAAAAAATTTTATTTACAATTAATTTTTGAAAAAAAATACTTAGTCAATACTGATTTGATCCAGAAGAGTTACCGATTTACGGATCAACTGATTGAATCAGCCGGTCAAATTCAGTCCAATTTTTAAAACACTACAAATAACGAAAGAGAGAGAAATGTTTAAAAAAATTGCACCACTATTACTTTACCTATTTTGTTGATTCACTATGGAATAGAACATTTTGATATTTTATTTTTTTATTAAAATTTTTACTAATAAAATTTGATGAAGATGAGGTTTAGATTTTTTTTTTTCCTATTTGTTTAAGGAAGAAAGACTAAAAATTATCCAGCTCTCTCATAAAAAATCAATTAGATATTTAATCAAAAGTTTAAAAACTACTTTTAGGCTTTTTTTAATTTAGTTATGGTAGAGGTAAACATATAGTTTAATTTTTTAAAAATATGTAAATCGGGTCGAGCCTCCTAAAAATAAAGAAGAGGTTAAACATAATAAAAATTGAGGTGGGTTTAATAATAGCACCTTAAAAAAGAAGATTATTTTAGTAGTCTTTTTATCATTTTTTTTTCTAGTTTTTATTTATTTATTTAGTAATAGAGTCTCATATAATACTTAAAATTATGGTTTGGATCTCTAAAATGATCGATGTTATAGTTTAGATCTCCAAATTACTGTTCACTTGCATGCGTGAATAGTGATTTGGAGACCCTTATTCTAATACCGATCATTTTTCGAGACCAAAATTCTAACATACACTATTAGGCCTCGTTTGGTTCGCGGAATCTCCCGGTTGGGAAAGGAAAGTGATTACTTTCTATGTTTGGGTGTCCAAGGAATTGAGGAGGAAAGGAAAGTGATTCCCAATGGAAGGGAAATTAGGGGGGAAAGTGATTCCATCCATCCAAGGAAGGAATCACTTTTCCACATTGAAGTATTCACTTTCCTTTCCAAATTTTTTGGCATTGCCAAACATCGGAAAGAAAAATCAATAGAAATTAATGTTTCCCAAAAGAAAGGAAATGACAAGGAATTGATTTCCTTTCCCTTCCATTCCGCGAACCAAACGAGGCCTTATAAGAGGCTCTATTACTAAATAACCCTTTTCTTCATGTGCATTTTTTGGATAATATAGGTAATCACAAGGGGGCATATTGGTAAAAAGGATAGTTTTCACCAAACACTTTCCATTTATTCCACTGTATTTAAAGAGGAGTGATAGTAAGTTCTCCTCTCTCTCTCTCTCTCTCTCTCCTTTCTTTCTTCCGAAGCTTTCTTTTCTCCTCAAATTTTCTCTTTCCTCTCTCCCCCCAAATTAGGGTTTCTTCTTTTAGTAACATTTCTTCGAATAAATAGCTGATTTCTTTCGAATTCTCTGTTTGATCGAAGTGCTATTGTACTGATTTATTCTCGATCGGTCGATTGGGAACCTCCAGGTACTGATAATTCTGTTTAGTTCTGTCAAATTTTAGCTTTTGGAGCGATCGGAGCTTGATCTGGTGTTTGTCGGTCGAATCCTTCAGTTGATTGGTTATATTATGATATCTATGTCTCATGGGCGCAATTTGGACACAGCGACACGGACACTGGACGCTGGAATGGTTCCGGACTGTCCGTGTTTTTTGTTGGCGTCTCCTACCTGTCGAATTCTTTCGATTTAGAGGGTTCTGGAAGAAATAGTAACGGTTTTGTTTGTAAAGGCGGAATCTTTACGGCTAAATGCGAGTTAAAAACTTACTGACAGAGGTTAGTACGTAATATCTCCATGTTGGATCGTAATAATACTATTTACTGTCTAGTTTCCTCTAAAAGGAAGGAGAGTTGTATAATTCCGTGGATAACTATTTAGTCTATTCCGCATTGTCAAAGGCGCCGCACACGTGTGCGCCTAGGCGCCCAAAAGACAAGATGTGATGTTTCACCGTCTAACCCAAAGGTAGGTGAGGTCTCTTTTCTAGGTGACGCGGGCGAAGACGCCAAGGCGAGATTAGGTGAATGAGTAACTAGCGAGCCTAGGTGCACAACTAGTTTGTTGGATGTTTTATGTAGCTTTTTTGGGTTTTGTTTGGATTTTTGTGTGTGTAAGTTTTAGGGCAAATTGCGTTAACTACCCCTATGTTTTATACTTGTTATAGAAACCATCCATACTTTGAAACTAATTACACGGACCACCCCTATAGTTTATATTTTCTACAGAAACTTACAACATAGACCACCCCTATGTTTTATAAAATTTATATAGGAGAGGGGTGGTCAATGTAATTATTTTCGGAATAGGGGTAGTTCCTGTAATACTTATGAAATATATGGGGGTCACTGTATTTATTTCTAAGTTTTATGGGCTTGTTTAGGAAGAAGAGACGTGATGAAGTGATAAGAGGAAAATGATGAACAAAATCTATCAATTAATGAGGACGAAGATTTCATTTTCGATGTGGGTCAATGGGTCAATGTATTTATTTCTATGTTTTATGGGCTTGTTTAGGAAGAAGTGACGCGATGAAGAGATAAGAGGAAAATGATGAACAAAATCTATCAATTAATGAGGACGAAGATTTCAATTTCGATAATGATATTGATGATAATGTTCAGGATGATATCTTAGACTTAGATGGCGAAGATGGATGATTGATGATTGAGTAGGAAGAAGGATTTGTTAAGTCATGTAGGAACGTGGAACATTGACTCGACGATTATCTTATCTTTGTTTTATAGTTAAACAATTTGTCTTCTATCGTAATGACTTATGTGTGATATTATTGTTTTAAACTAAATTATGTGTTTTATAGACTATTTTGTGATGATAATTTAGTTTTTTTTTTTACTCGTTTCTTTAGTTTATTGTCTAAATCTCAAGTTTGATAAGTTTTTAGGGATATGGACATATTTGGATAACCTAACATTGGCTACAAAAGTGACAAAAAGTGTTATAAAAAGGGAATTTGAGAAGCTGTCTAGGACGAGACTAGACACGTCCAGGCCCTCCCAGGCAATGAGGCGAGACAGCTCGTCTAGGAGCGTCTAGAGCTTTTTAAAACACCGAGTCTACTACTTGGGTTTTGTGCTTCTTGCGGTAGTAGTACTTGGGAATAGCATTAGATTCTTTGTTGCATAGACACGGAGAGATGGTATCCATACATCTATCGTGCTATACCCATGTCTGTGCCCATATTGGTGCAACACATATTTGAAACTTTATTTATCCTTTAATTGTACTGTCCTTGTCCGTATCCATGCCCATATTCATGCAACATAATTAGAGGTAAGGCACTAATCATCTTGTTATTCATGTCTTTGTATTTCCCTATGCAATTGATGCTTGCTTTTATCATACTGTTACTATTATTCAGTTGCTTTCTCTTATTTATTCAACTGAATTTTAATTCAAATAATTTGTTATTCCCATGTTCTCTGGTGGAATCGTACATTTTGATACTTATGTTTATCTGACAAGCATGCTTGATTTTCCCTAACTTCTCTTCAATAGTTTACATTTGAGTTAGTTTTGATATTTTGTTGTTTGTTTACGAGTCAGAATGGGAACTCTACACGGACCAATAATCTGCCATCCTGTTGTTAACGCTAGGAATGGTGGTAACATGCTTGTGAACACATCTTTAGCAACAAAGGGAACACTTCTTAGAAGTGGATTTCGAGGCTCTAAAGTTGTAATCAGAGTTGGTCCTTTGTTCTCTCATCAACGTGAAAGAAGAAGCTTGTCCGTTAATTGTAGTTTCAGTTCATCTTCTGATGGCAATGACAGCATGGCTGGAAATTTCAGTGAGAGTGATGGAGATTATGTAAATTCCAGTGTGATTGAAGCTGGTATGCTACCAACTGCATTTGTCCTATTTTTTGCTTGTCCAGAAGAATCCAAATGTTGGTCCTGAAAAGTTCTTTTAAACCCTCCTAAGAATTAAATATTGATCATAAATTTTGTTGTTGTAATATATCTTAGCTATCAAAATCTCAGTGTTATATTTGTTGGAGATAGTATGATTTAGCTTTAGTTCTTTGTACGCATTCATTTTAAAACTAAGGCTGCTGCTGCTTGTATTTCTTTGTAAATTTCTCGTGTTATATCACGTTTTATTCAATTCTGAATGAATTTGTGACAACTGTTTGTTGGCTGACATTCCCATGTAGTTGAGGTGAAAAGTGGGTCAGATGGTTTCATGATAAAAATGCGTGATGGTAAAAGTTTAAGATGTGTTCACAACAACCCCCAAGGAGGGAACCTGCCTGATTGTGCTCCTCACCCTGCAATTGTGCTGAAGATGGAAGATGGAAGTGGATTACTTCTTCCTATCATTGTCGGTATGTAATGTACAAATTCTGAAGTTCATTTATTTGTGGAATACTATGCTATTTCCATGGATAATTTCATGTTTCCTTTGCTTTTTCCATTCTGTAGTGGAGATGCCAAGTATTTTGCTAATGGCTGCTGTTCGAAATGTTCAAATTGTAAACCCCTGTACCCTCTTTTTTCTTTTCTAAAGTTATAAAAATAATTGTGGGTTTTGATTGCGGTACTTGCTGGAAGTTCATTTAATGCTCACGTAGAAAGTGGTTTAACGACCTTTTCTTCTTGGGCAGGCTAGACCAACTATATATCAGGTTGTGAAAGATATGATTGATAAAATGGGATATCAGGTGAATAGAAGCTAGTCTTGCATTTTTTTCTATAATTAGGTTGGATTCTTGGAACATTTTAGATATCACTGTAGTATTATTGACTAGTTAATGAATGCTTGGCACACACTTCCTGCTTCATCTACCACACCAGTATCTGCTGAAACTTACCTATACAATTTTCTTCATATATTTCATGGTGCCTTTCTGTTGTAGGTAAAACTTGTCCGTGTCACCAAAAGAGTGCACGAGGCATATTTTGCTCAGCTGTACCTTACAAAGGTAACAACTTCCTTTCACAGAGAGAACGTAGATCAGGTTCTGAGACATTGCTGCTGTGTGCAGGTTGGAAATGAAAAAGAATGTATCGCCTTTGATCTTCGGCCCTCAGATGCCATAAATATGGCTGTTAGATGCAAGGTATGATCTCTCTCACTATTTTGTTTAATTCGAATGACATGGCCAATGTATTATGAACATGAATTTGAATGCAAATAGGTGTATGGTTGTTGGCTTGAAGTTATACATATTAATTTGTTGGTATTATAATCTATGTAAGGAATTCTCTCTGAAGTGTGATCGAGGTGGCTCATGACCATAATAATCATGCCTGTATAGTTCATCTGGCCCTTGTTTTTGTTGATCTCGTTTAGATTTCTGATAGTGAGGTAGGACTAGTTCAGAAGCATGAATTGTCATTCCTTAGAGGTTTTATGCAAATCATTTAATAAATTTATGCATTAATAGCTAAATGGCAGGCATGATGCAGTACTTGACGAAGCAGCAAGATATTTTATGCCAATAACCTGATATCGACTATTAGGAAACAAAGATAACAAACACCAGTTGACTAATAGAGTTCTTGTATTTGTTGCTGGCGTAGCTAAAATACCATTTACTTACAGTTCAGGGGGACTCTGTTATGATGGAGCTTGTTTATTGTGCAGTCCCTCAAGTTAGGACGAACTATTTACTAGACTTTGCTTCAAATAACAATGCAAAATTGCCTAATTCAAAACCTTGCTAGTTATAAGTTATAATGTTGTAAAATTATAACTGTTCGCTTCAATTACGACACGCTGTCAGAAATGTGCTGATGCGCCTAACTTTAAATGTTCTTCGGGGGGGGGGGGGGGGGGGGGGGGTTGTCAAAGTTAAGTGTTCATTTCCTTTATTTAGAAAACTGATGATACTTTTTATTGTTTTAATACTATTTCCATAATTGAGGGCCAACTTTGAATCCTTGTTTCAGCCAATTTTTTGTGGTTGACCTTGTATAAGAGAGTCTCTAGGCACATATTAGTATTTGTTTGTTATAATTTAAATCAACATTGATGTACATGTCTATGCATCCTAAATGCTGGTTCTACTGAATCTAAACAGGTGCCCATACAAGTAAACAAGCATGTTGCATATAGTGATGGTATGAAAGTCGTTGAGCCTTCAAAGGTTGCAGTACATTCCCCTTTTTCAAATGGACTACTTTTTACAGAATTTGACAGGTAGGCTTTCCTAGACACAATGATGTATTAAATTCAGTATAGGAATAACATTTTTCTCCTGCTTTAACATTACACTTGGTTAATTGTTATCCATGCTTTCTACCTACTAGCCTGGGCTTTTTAATCAGATTTTGCTGAAAGGCGGATTTTGACAATTGCTTGCTAAATTTCAGCATGTTGATGATCTGAAACCAAACATTTTAGTGTTGTATATACTCTGTGAACTGTCTCATTAAATTGTCAATCTGCTGATGTTCTTACTTTTCTCTTTATTAAAGAAAGGAGAAGTATCTTGGTCGACTGCTGTGATCTTATTTTAGTGTTTTCATGTCAACAGGCCTGATGGTCAGCCTTGCTTGGAAAGCATAGAGTTTGACTTGGTCCGAAATATGCTGATTGCTGCTGTCGAGGAACGATACAAAGATGCTGGTATGAGATTTTTCTTTATTTCCTGTCTATATTTCCTCCAATGTGACAATTATTTAGTCAGTCTACTTCACCCTTGGGACTAGTTGCCATCTTTTGCATAAATGCCATCCAATTGCTGTTACAACAACTGGAGAGCTGTTTATGTAATGAACTTAATGTTACTTGTGAGGAATTGTAGGATGCCACATTACTTGGTGTCACCGTAAGGTGTAGCACTTGCATCCTGCAATATGCATATTCGCTCGACAATCTCGGAAACAGCCTCCCCAATAAATGGGGGTAAAGCTGCATACATCAAGAAACCACTCAGACCCTAAGCAGGAGACCAATAGCTCCAAGACACCCTTGTTGGGGAACTGTTCTTCTTAAGATGCCCGTATATGTGTCTCATGGATATTATACCCACATCGGTTTGTAGTATATCCTTTTTATCTTCTTTTATCGTGAGGATGGAATTTTTTTTTCAATTTTTCATGATAGTAGTAAGTTTTCCAGAAGTGGCCAATGGCCTGAGGTTACTATAAAAAAATATAAAAAGAAACTGTAGTATCAAAAAGCAAATGATCTGAACCCTTCAGATGGTGGAGATATTGTTGTAGCATTGCTTGTTGGGAGTGTCTGTTGGAGTGGATGGCGTTCCCAACCTATGTGGAGAAGTCCCCGGAGTGCGACGAGCGCCGTCTGTATGTCAGAGAAGTTCGGGGAGATGACAAGGCCATTCAGAGACGAAGGAGAAGCTCGGAAGCCACCATACGGCATACTGGAACAAGGGAGGCAGAACTCGGCCCGAGTTCTGTCCCCTTGTGTCCAGAACTGTTCTAGCTTGTCCACACAGAGTTCCACCCGAACTCTGTGTCGTCGGATTGAAGCTAATTTTAGGGTGTTTTTTATACCGTTGGATCGTATCCTACGGTCCAGATTTCGCTGCGGGATTAGGGGGTTTATATATGGTTTTTCTACCCCTAATCACACACAACGGAGAGAAAAAAAAGAAAAGAAAAGGAGGCAAGAGTGCCATTGCAACTTTGGGAGCGAAGACGGAGGATTGAAGGTCTTTTTCGAAGGAGGTTCGTGTTGGGGTAATCTCTACTCGTCGTCTTTGTTCTTTGTAGCCTTGTAATCAATATTTCTTGCTTCCAAGTGTTGTGGGAATCCGTGTTGGATCGGGAGAAGTTTGTAGAGGGTTACTCCTTTATTTTATTAGTGAAGGTTTCTCAAGGGTTGGACTCCAATCGTCCCGTGATTTTTTTTTCCGTAAGGGTTTTCCACATTAAAAATTTTCTGTGTCTGCGTGGATTGTGTTTTGGTGTTTGGTTCGTGCGTTGTATTGCTCGGTTCTCTCGCAGGTACTCTATAGTTTGGGAAAATGTTTCCGCTCTTTCCCAACAGTGTCAACTGTCACAAGTTGTTCGTTGAAGTATAAATTATAACAATGGTAAGAGAGATTTATGGCTAATTTGCACTGAAACACCTTCAACATATACCCGTCTGCACTTTGCTAGCCCATACTAATTTTATGTACGGTTTGATACTGTCAAGTTTCCAATGTTCTGCACTTATCTTAAAACTACCTTTTACTTGGTTTCCCTTCGACTTACTGATCGTGCGAGATGCTAGGGAGCAATTCTTGACCAGTTTTATCCTTGATGAAACGGAAGAAAAGAACTATCTATACTTTCTATCCCAAATCTAGATTAAACCCTAACTAGCAAACCGCCCTTTCTCATGCCTGAATCTACCTCCATCATTGACGCCACAGCACCTAATGTTAAGCTTATAATTTGATGCAGCACAATGGAAAGACAAGCTTAAGCAGCTCCGGGCCAAAAGAAAGAACTGGGCATGACATATCCAGATATGTTCTGCACTCCATTCATTCCCACATCTGTGAAGACTTGCAGTGCTTGTTCTGTTGCTTGCCGTCGTTTCAATCAAGAAGATGTACATAAAGCTGCTGCCTGGAGTGGAAGTGTAACACATTTCCGTACAGCTTGCAGTGGCTAGTATATATATGCAGTCTTTAAGTATATAGTGTTGTCTATATATAATGATCAGAGTCTGTGAATATGTCTGTAATTAAAGAGTGTCCAGAACCATGGGTGGTTGGTGTCTGTGTAGTACTGTAATGGTGAACAGTTTAATCAGTCTATGCCCTAATTTGCTCTTTACCATTCCTAAGATGCATCTGCTTGAAAATGGTCATTAATATAAGAGCTTTGCTATGCCTACAACCAATGCTTACAACCTTCCTACAACCGGCCACGTGTCGGGCTTCGATTGGAGGAGGAGAGTAAGTGGTGGGGTCGGGTGGAGCCCATGTAGCAGGGGGGTGTGAGGGGTGGTGGGATCCGGTGGGACTCATGTGTAAGGGGTGGGTGAGTGAGGTTGTAAGAATTTGGTAGTAAACTTAGCATTTCCCTTAATATAAGGGGTTTACTATGTCGAAATAATCGGCTTAGTTTTGATGTGGATTTGCCTGATAAAGAAGATTGTATGTGGAAGACCACACCGTGCGCTGGTATTGTTATATTTTCCAGAGAATGCGATATTTTGTTTGGTAATATTGCATTATTTGATATTTTTCTTGCTGGCATTGTTGATAAATCGACGAAATCGAACCTCGGCTATTTTATACTTGCAAAGGCATCTGGAATCATTTGTTTAGGAATTGGGAAAGGTTTCTATGTACTGAAATGGTGCTAAATTATTTTCTATTTGCTGAGACATGGATTTGTTTAGGAAAAATCTTAAAAGGGGATTTGTACTTAAATGTTTGGCACTTGTCTGGGTTCGTATCGGATGCTCCAGGTAGCAACTTGCGATTTTCTGCGTATAAATTATCGAGAAAAATGTAATTGTAGATATTTTATATCTGGAGATTTGAACCAGTAAGAAATCAACGTCTTCTTGTTTTTTCAGTAAATATGATTTGAAGATTTGGGCCTCGTTTGGTTTGCGAAATCACGGGCTTTGGGAAAGTTAAATCATTATTTTTCTGGATGCCAAATGAAATAAGGAAAGAAACACGATTTCCAGAAGAAAGCAATTTTTTGCGATGTTCGGCGTAATGCACGGGGCTTTGTGCATACTATATTGCATGTCATTTGGACCCATTGTATGTAATTTTTACACATATATCCGCCTCCTCCGCAGTTTGATCCTGAGACTGTTCGCCTAGCCAAGGAGGTTATCTCTCTCCTCTCTGTAAAGCAAAAAAATTAAATCATCGATTGTAAATTATGGCGGATCCAGAATTACAATCCACTAGGGGTACAATTATAAGAGGGTTCGAAAGTAACGTCCCCCCATTTTTTTAAAGATATAATAATATAATATTATATTAAATAATACTATTTTTATATAATAAAGTATTATATTTTACAATTGTTCTTTACGAGTTTTCAAACTTTCAAAACGTTTAAGTATAATATTATTTGTAATACTAATAAGCAACTCTTTTTCTATGAAGACAATTATTTAAAAACCTTATTTGAAGTTGTTTGATAGTATGTTATATATATATATATATATATATATATATAGAGAGAGAGAGAGAGAGAGAGAGATATTTTACTGGGTCCAGTCCCAGGGCTGTCCATGTAGATCCGTCCATAATTGTAATACTTGTTAAATAACCTATGAAGTTGAAAATGAGAGATTTTTGTTGTCATTATCCACATTTATGATGAAATTTGAGAGGCTTTTTTATTCTTATTTTTGCTACGATTACGATTTATCTTCATAAATTATTGGACTTTCATAGAAATTTAGTGGTAACCTATGTTTATTCAGTGCTCAAACTATGTTTTCTGTGGTGAAATGACATAGATACAGCCGATTAATCACAACCACATAAACCTTCGACAAAAGATCAAGAAAATATCAAGAAATAATCAATTTCTTTTTTTTGGTATATGCTACTTCCCACCACACAAATTGTTGACGAAAAGGTTGAGATGATTCCATTTGTCTCCCCACTAAGAAACTATTGATGGCACCCGATGCATTCCACTGTCCCATCGCTTTCGTAAACTTTGGGTTTTTTGAAAAATTATATAGGTACTACAAAATTTACTTACTCTAATTCATTACTTACAATTCAAATTTTTGCATTTTTTACTTAGGATAATCTAAAAAAAAATTTGGGACTACCCACATTCATCTCCCCATATCACGCCGCGTTCTCTGCCGCCGCACGCCTCCGTCGCACCTCCTACCGCCTGCTGCTGTTCCCGATGCTGCTGCTGCCGCCAACGTTGCACCCCCCATGTCGTCGTGCTTCTTTGTCGCCGCACTTCCTCGCCGTTGAGGAGGAGTTCGAGGAGAGGAGGAGGAGGAGGAAGGGGTCGAGGAGAGGAGGATGAGGAAGAGAGAAGGAGGCGGAGGAGGAAGGGAGAAGGAGGAGGACTGTTACGAAGAAGGGAGGAGGAGGAGAAATGTCAAAGCATTTGACAGTCTATTAGAAGGATTGTCAAATATTTTGACAGTCCTAAAATTAGGACTGTCAAAATTTTGGATAGTCCTTTCTATGAAAAGGACTATCACAGTCCTTTTCATAGAAAGGACTGTCAAGTCCTTCAAATATTTTTACAGTTCTGACAAATTGGACTAGTCTTCAACATTTTTTTCGATGGCAAATTTGTAAATAAGTAAACAAAAATTAGACTAACCTAAGTAAATTTTGTAGAGCCTATAGAATTTTGTTTTTTCATATCACAACAATCTCACAGTTACTAGCAATCAAGAGAGATGTTTCGTAGAAAAAGGAAATATGAACTTATTTCCATAAGTTCTCCAATTCAATGTGTACGATGTCCTGCTCAAAATGCCAAGCACTAGTTGGTCTTCTCGAGCATTTGACGTTTGTCATTTCCAGTCATTTTGTATGACAAAATAAAGTAAACTTAGGGAACCAAACAGGTCTCAATTTTCGTTAGCCAAAATGTGGAAATAAGGTCTCGTTTAATTCACGGATTTAAGGAACAAAAAAAAAAATTATTCATTTTCTTTGTTTGGTAGTCACAAACTTGATAATCAAAAAAAAATGGTGGGAATATGGTTCCACTCAAAATCCATGCGATTGATTTTTCCTTATCATTTTCAAACATTTATTACAAACAATAAAGCTAAGCTTACAACCAAATCCCTACAACCCTCTTACAACCTTCACCTATTTGCTGACATGTGGCCAGGCCACCACCTGGCCCACATGTCAGAAAATGGATGAGTGGTTGTAAGAGGGTTGTAGGGATTTGGTTGTAACTGTAGCATTTCATTACTTATTTTACCATTAATGTTATTTTTATAATGTTATTTATATTTTAAAAGGAAAGGATATAATTGGAACATTGTTATATTTTGCTTATCTTTCCTATATGGTTTCCTTGTTTTACCAAACAACGGAAAAAAATGTGACAGAAATCTTACTTTCCTATTCCCATAAAAAATACAATGGAATTCATTTCCTTTCCGTGAACCAAACGAGGCCTAAATGTCAAATGCTCTATTTCAAACACAACCCTCTCTTTTAGGACTACTTTATCTCTCTTGTGAAATGGAACATATGTTGTCTCCATAACACAAAATAGAATTTGTTCGGTTCCTAGCTTTTGTCTTTTTTCGAAACAAAAAAAATTGATCGAAAACGACAAACGATAAATACTCGTCAAATTGCCTGTTTACCAACCAAAGTAGTCCTTAATTATTTTTTCCGGAATATTTTGGATTGTATTTATGTTTTATTTTTGCATTTCTTTTTAGGGCAAAAAGTAAATGATATTTATTGTTCGCGGGACTTGACCTGATATGATTATGACAATATTGTTAGTCCAATGATTATATCATATTTTTAAATATGATTAATCGATTAAGTTTAGCATTTAATTATTACTAATGTTCATACCATCACTATAGTATTTCTACTTATACTTATACCTTTTGGTGATATATGTTTATTGTTTTACATATTAGCGATATGAGCTTTTTCTTAAAGTTTAACATTATGATATCACTAATATTTATGCTATTACTATAGTATTGATATTGTAATGCCCGTGGTTCGTATTACGTATCTCGGTATACGTGTACGTACTTTGACCCATATTGCATGTCTCCCTGCTTAATTTATTTTGGCATTTCATTTATTGGATTATCTTGGTTCGGCTTGGTTTTGCATGTTTCGATTTTGCTTGATTTATGTGAACCAAACCACTCCTACCTACCACCATCTTCATTAAATATCCCACCAAACATTTCTCTCTCCTCATTAACTCTTCTTCTTCCCCACCATTACTTTTCCACCAACCTGAGAGAGAGAGAGAGAGCTTATGTAACGTCCCAGTCCCAATATACGTAGGACTAGAAACGTAGACATGCCAGCTGTATACATACGAAGTACATGGGCCTTGTATGTATACATAAGCTGTAATATGTAGTAATCCAAGACAAACTAAATCTCATCCACAATGAAAAAAATAATAATATAAAAATCAACTTGAATATTTATGGTACAATCGTTGGACGGAGACAAAGTCCACTACCAACTATCTCAATGAAAGAAATGTACAAGAAATCGATCGATAAAATAGCAAGACGAACCAAGCGGAATCGTCTTCGAAGGAATGGAGAAAACCACGGCCTTGGCTAGGATACCTGCGGAAGACATGAACACACACCTGGAGAAGAACCAGGTCCTCAGACGGACGTAGCAAGATACAGGAAGAACATGCTAATATGAACTGTCAGAATAATAACATAATATATAAAAGACTATTCTAGACACAAATATGCAAGGAGATTCTAACCGCCTAATGTGCAATTTAGAGGACAACTTTCATGCGCATGGGTGTGATTTTAGGCTATGTGTACGTAACTGGCATCCAGTCATCTGTATCCGGCCGTAACGTCCAAAACGTCAGAGGGTATCTGCAAATAAATCGCCACAGTTCCATCCGGAGACTGTGGTTTACCTGTTTGGATTCCCATACGCACTAGCGACTGTCCTCCCCCAATATTTCCCACACTGTTCAAGTCATGTCCATGGCTCATCTAGTTTTGTAACTGCTTGAGTCTCTAAAACCCTAGTCATAGCAGTTACGATCATCTATCCGTTACACGACTTTAGAGATAGCTAGTCAATAAGTCGTGCCCCTAGCAACATGTCTCCAACCGTGTAGTGTGAGTGTCACAGTCAAAGGAGATATAAGGATATCCCCCAACAAGAAGGTAGTCCGCTAACACTAAGTTAACATGCATATAGTAAAATAAAACGACTAATAGAGTCGCTTGCACCCAAGTATGGCTTGGACGCCTAATTTATATCAAAGAAAACTAACAATATGAAACAAAGTAAATAATGCAGAAAATAAATAATTTGACACTTAATTAGCAAGGTATACTTGCCTGGTAGGACGCCTGGTGTGCTGTGATGATCAAGGTGGCACGAACTGCAACTTCGGTATAACAACTATGCATGGTGACCTCGGGTGGTGGCACGGACAGTCCATCGGGTCCAGGATAATCAGATTAGCTGGGTTCGATAGGGGGAGGTACGGAATTGGCGATAGAGTAGATATATTTGACTTAGTCACTGATAGGAGGATGATAAAAATGAGATAGTTAATTGTATATACGTTTTAGAAACCTATTAAAAAAAATATATATATATATATATTATTAGTAAATATCATTTCTAGATAAATAATATAAAAAAATCGCTTAACAACTATAAGGTTGCCAGGAGAGGTTATGAGATAGAAATCTATTAAATACATAAAATAATCCAATAATTATTTAGGGTTTATAAACTTATTTTTAAAGTAGGCTACACATATTGCTATATTTTTATAAATCAAAATATTTTAAATATTTTGGAAGTCTAGAAAATTTATTTGGGCTAACGTCTTATTTTTGTAAAAATAGTTCTAGAACACTACTAATTATATTTTATTTGGTAAAAATAATTTTTATAATAAAACTATTGCCCGTACCTACTTTATCTAACAATATGACATTATCACGAAAATATATCAAACAAAGAGAATAATAATACTAATAATTTTAATACATATAATAATAATATAAGCAAGGTACATGTTGTTCTCTGGCAAGGAGACAAATAAAAGAATTAAATAAAAATAATATTAACAAACACAAAACAAAGCATAACAAACAAAAAAAGAAAAAGAAAAATAACAATAAAAAACAATAAACACACAAACAAAATAAAAACAAAAACAACCCACTGTGGGCTATTGTAGTTACTGGTTTCTCCAATGTGGAGAGAACTTAAAAGAAAGGAAAAAAAATGGAAGAAGTGGACGAACGGTGAGAGAGTGGAAAAGTGAGGCGGAGGGAGAGAGAGAGGGGGAGGAAGAGAGGGAGGAGCGGCGGAGGATGATCGGGAGAGGGGTTCGGCGGGAGAGCGGCGGCGCTCCAACGTGAGGGGGTGCGGCTGGAGGGAGCAGAGGGGAGATGGTCGGAGGAAAAGGGGCGACGGCGCGGAGGCACGGAGGAGCTGGAGACAGGTCGGTCGACTCCGACGGGCGCGCGGAGGAGGAAGGAGAGGTCGGCGCCGGGCTGTGTGGCGCGGTCGGCGCACGAGTACGGAGCGGCGCGCGCGGTGAGGCGGAGCGACGGACGCGGTGGGGCGCGGTGCTCGGCCGCGGAGAGGAGCTACGGCGGAGGGAGAGAAAGCGGGGCGGAGCTTAGGTCGGCAGGCGGAGGGAAGGCGGTCGAGGGCTCCGGAGGAAGGTTGGGGCTGAGCTCGGCGCGCAGAGGAGTTTCCGGCGGAGCTGCGGTCTGCGGAGGAGGTCGGGCGGAGAGGCATTTTGGGGGGTTTCCGCCTGGGCGGCTCGGCGAAGGTCGCCGGAGAGGGTTTCGGGGTTTCGCGCGGCCGGCTAGGGCAGCGCGCGGCGCTAGGGTCGAGGCCGAAGGAAGGAGATGGGGAGCAGGCGGCCGGGCGCGACGGTTGCGCCGAGTGCGGTGGCTGGAAGCTTAGGCGATCGGGGGTGGTCGCAGCCGGGGCTGAGTCGGCCGGCGGGAACGCGTCGGTCACGGCGGATCAGTCGCAGCGGAGGTGAGTTTCCTATTTCCCATCATTAGATGGTGGTGGTGATTTGTCTTGGCGGTGGTGGCGAGGATGGATCTGGGGTCTGATTCGGGAAGCCGGGGGAAGGACAGGAGGCGGAGGAGTGACGGCGTACGGTGGAGGGGGAAGTCGGAAAGGAGACGGTGTCGGGAGGCTGTGGCGATCGATTTTCGGCCAGTGGCCGTGGCCGCGGTGGCTGTGGTTGGTGGTGTGGATCTGGCCGTAATGGTGAAGAAGTGCGGGGATGGTGGCTGGTCGGTGGTCACGACGGCTTGGTGCTGGGATGAGTAGCAGTGGGGTTGGGTCGGGAAGAAGGAGGTGGTGGTCGCGGAGTCTGTGATGGCGGCGGTGGCTAGGGATAGGTTAGGTTGACTGTTGTGTCGGGATTGTCGACACGAGGGGATGTCATGTATATGTAAAAACATGGAATAAGAATTCGGGGAACACGGACACGATGCACGCAAGTTTTGGTTGTGGAAATTTTGGAAAAATAATGAATGATAGAAATTGAAGGAGTACCTGCCTATTTATAGGATGTGGGAATTTCCAGTTAGATAAGGATTCGAATTGATTTAAAACCCCGATAGATAATTAGCTACTAATAAATTTAAATCCAAATTCAAATCCAAATCCAATCCAAATCCACTTTAAATCCAATTAAATTCCAACCTTTAGCTTAAAATTAGATAAGATAAATCAAATTTCAAAATATAGATATTATTTTAACTATTTAAATAAATCCATAAAATTAAATCAAGATTTAAATTGCCACAAAAAAATTTCAAATATATTTTTCCAAAATACTAATAATAATAATTTCGAAAATTAAATTATTATTTAAAATAAACCAATAAATAATTACGAAATATATATGTATGCATAATTAATATTTACATAAATATACTTGTCTAGTATACCATTTTATAAGAATATTGTGTATTATTATAACTGTATAAATGAAAGGCTTTCCATAATTAAAATAGATAAATAATGAACTTGAAAATTTTGCTATGATAGCTAAAATAATTATTATATATATTATTTCGAAACTATAAAAAAATAGGAAAAATATTTTTCTAAAAATATGTACGCTCGCACATATTCGCACTCATCGAGCAATTACGAAAAATAAAATTTCGTGCACGACGTACAATACTACTATGCGACGTACAATACAAAATTTTAAATCAGAACTAAATTTAATAAAATAAATAAATAAAATGGTAGAAATTTAGGGGTTTTATATCCTACCCAACTTACAAGAATTTTGTTATCGAAATTAAAAATGAGTAGGGGGTTTGAGAGGGTACAAGGGTATATCAATGAGGAACAATCAAATCACGACGTTCAAAACATGCATTAGAAAATCGTGACTTCGATAACTACGAAAATAAATCACGAATTTAATTTAGGGTGTAATTGATGGTCGCGTGTTAACGCAAGAAGAGACAAAGATTAATGGTCAATAGAGGGTGGTAAATTGATTTGAGATCAAGGACAGGTGGTTTCCTAGGGGAACATACTCGTCTATGTTTTAGGGGTGTTAAGGAAGTAATTCTAGTCATTTTTAAATATCAAGTGATTAGAGATCATGATCAAGAGTCGAAGGGTAGGTCGAATAACTCGAGGCGAGGTTGTAAACACAAGGCTTGGTTGATGGCTAACTATAACTATCATGGTCATAGGGGAACACTTGGTTTCTATCTATCAAGTACGAGTGTTCTGTCCTTCCAAATTAAGTGAAAGACAAAAACGAATAAGAGTTCGAAGGAGATGTTTATTGAATACGAACACGTGGTTCAAAGACGACTGAATAAATTCAAAAGAGAATTGCCAAGGCAGGCGTTGATGAGATTCTAGGGAGCAAGCTTAACTATATCTCCATCCACGTATAACGATAAATAAAAGGGAACCAAAGTGCACTAGGTTGATCAGACCATCATGCACCGGTTCTGACTAGACAATATGTTAGTGAGCGCGCGCTCAATAGCATGTGCCTTGAACAAGTTTGATAACGGTTAAACTTGTAAAACTAGGCTATAGTAGCAAAATTTAGTCAAGATGGTAAAAATATAGGCACGTGAGATTATGATTGAAGGAAAGTGGAATTTGGTCAAAGTCCTTAAAATCTAAGTCATGTCCTATGTCGATACCTATACAGTCGTCCTACTGTCTACTTGTCTAAGACTTGGTCAAGGTCATAAGGAAGGTTAGGTCGTGTAAATCCCCAATATTTTCCTAGATATTTTAGTACCTTAAAAATTATTTTTTTCTATATTATTTAGAATTTATTTAGAATATGTACGTAAATATAATGCATGTGTGTATATATTATATGTGTGCATGTATTATTACTATTAAGTAGGAATATAAATTCTAGGATTTTTAGATATTAACTGTAATTTTTAGGAAATTTTTACTAGCCTAAAATATAGGTATATTTATAGTTTGATATATATATATATATATATATATATATATATATATTATTTTTATTTTTTTTATTTTTATAGTTTGATATATATATATATATAATGGTTTAGTTTAAAAAAAAAATAATGTGGAGGGGACCAGCCACGTGGGCCGGTCCACCTCAACCTGAGACCCCCCCTTGTTTACGAATTCCTTTAGTTGATAGCAGCACCTAACTCGTAATACCAACCCGAGCATACTCGTAATATAAACCCGAGCCCCATTCGAAAACCTAGCTATTAGGAGAGATCGGCAGCATATATATATTGCTCCGCGAAGTTAAAACCCTAGCAGCCATTTCGGAGAGTTCGCCTAGCCTGAGCGCCCCACCCCCGCGCCATTTCGGCTGTCGACAACCACCGGAGGCACCACAACCGATCGAAAAACAGAGAATACTCTGTTTGGTTCAGAACTCAGGTACCCACTTTCGAATCCAATTTTCTTTCTTCATGTTCAATGAAAGTTTGCTCTATCGAATGCTGTACGTAGTAGATATAACCCTCTCAAAACTCTTTCTGGTAGAATCGAGCGAAACCCCATATATCGCTCGGTATTCGAACCCAAGTTTCCGAAAAACTGTCGGAACAGAACAGTCGTAGGACAGTCCCAAACCTCAACTTAGAAGCCAGATTTCGAACTGTGAGTCGAGATTTTTCAGTAACTAATTGAACATGTGTGAAGACAACATAACCACGATTGAACACAACTGGTAGATCGGTATTTCAATTTCTGTGTGAGAATTAATTCCATGTTAAACTTGTGAGAAAAACTGATTTCAAAATAATAGATTTTAGAAAATTTCCCCCGATACGACGTACGCCCCGACAAATCGGACGACGTGGTCGCGTGCTATACGCATCGAAAGACGCGTATGGACGTTGCGGACGTGTGGGAACTGACGGAACTCAATTTCGTCGCGTGTGCGCGACGAAATCAACGCGTATCCGTCGAGATACCCCCGTATCGGCGTTTTGCAAACTTGCCCATAACTTCGTGTACAGTCGTCGAATCGAGACGAAACTTGCACCAACAGGTCCGGATCAAAATTCTGGTCCTGCATGCCAAGTTTGGGTCGATTCTGAGAAGGTCGAATCGGAACCCAATTTTGGCGAGCCCGCGACCCACTCAAACGGGCAATTTTTGTACACGGCTCCTCGAAATCCAAAACTGGACATACCGTTGAGTTCCTCTCCTCAAACTGAAATCATAGACAGGTAGTTGGATAACTTTAGAGACCGTAGACTTTGACACGCGTTTCGGTGCAAAGCTGGTCCAACGGCGGACATCGTTTTGACCTGAAATTACAATTTTGCCCCTGTTCCAGAATTTGACTTTTGGACAAGTGTTTCCTAGGTATATCTTCTTCACCGAGATCATTTTTGGTGTTTGTTTCAGTGTCCGGAGTTGTTTGGAGATTGTGACGTTTCTTGGCTGACATTGTGATTACTTGGACTTGCCACTTTGTACCACAGGTAAGATACCTTGTCACCTTACTCTGTGATTATTATATTCTTATTTTCAGTTGTTATTTTCAGCATTTTATTTTGTGATATTTAAACTGTGCGTCCAAGTCACACTTGGGTGCAAGCGACTCTATCGGTCGTTTTTCTTGCTTTATTTATTCTCTTGCATTGACTTAGCTTATTGACCACCCATTGATGTTGAGGTATTGGTATATCTCATATGGCCTTGACACTTGTTGTACCACGTGATGTGAGTCACATGTAGGACACGTTTCCGCGTAGTTGGCTGGCCACCGATACGTATGGAGCGTGCGACGGATAGGAGTAACTGCCAATAGTATTGCATGTTAGAAGACTTGGCGGTTACTAGAGGTTCATATCAGTCATGGAGATGATGATACTAGGCATTGGGTGAGGAGAACAATACATGACGTATGGGCTTCTTTACACTTCCATGATTACCTGTGTGCTCCTCCGGAGACGCAGGCTCCAGGCACCCTCTGACGTTTCCCAGAGCGTTATGGACGTACCCCTTGCACATGGTGCCCTCTGACGCTTTTCGAGCGTTATGGACGTAGGCCCCTGGTACCCTTTATGGGAACTATGCCGATCCTATTTTCAGCCAGGGTTCATGCGTCGAAGGATTGTATCTCAACTGCATATTCACAGTAGAATGGTCAGGAACCCGATTGCATGCATACCTTTTCTCTTATTATATTATCACAGTTTATATGGCATGGTGTTTTCTTGTATCTTGCTATGTCCCCTGAGGACCTGGTTATCTCTTCAGGTTTAGACAATTTTCTACAGGAGTACGGAACGACATTGGAGCTATCCTACATTAACGACGAGACAGTGCCTAATGATTTCTAGTTTATTCTATATTTGAGACAGTTGTAGACATTATTTTACATCTCTTTTCTTTCGCGGAGTTCGAACTCCGATCTTGTGAGACTATTTTTTATAGCTGTTTGGAGTGAGTATGTTCACCCGGCTATCTTTTGATACTCTTATTTATTTATTTGGACTTCATTATCTTCTGTGTTGAGCTGTGATGAGATTAGATATGTTATTCTGGCCTGTGATTATTTATTTACAGCTTATGTGCATATATGAGGATTCCATATATTGGAGTGTTCTTCGTATATGTGCAGCTAGCATATTCACGTACTTGGTCCTACGTATTTTGGGACTGGAGCATTACATGTTTTTGTGGTGGCCTATGCAGGTCAGATTTAATATTGTTGGGTTACATGACTGTGCCCAACAAGCCTGCATATAGGAATAGGAATATCTCATCCAGAACTACTACTATCCCTTGGCTTCCAATCTTTTCGAAACTTCCTTGATTATTCGATTTACTTCATATCTAATCTTTCCTAATATCAACTTATCTTCCTCGTGCCAACAGTATGAATCTACGTAGCGGACGCACTTCTGCCTTGGCCCTCACATCTAGCGAGGAGACTACTCCGGAGGGACAGAATCCTCCCATGACTCCAGCGATACCCTACCAGCCAGGACTGTCGCAGCCTACTACGACACCGACGACGGAGTACCCAAATATCGCAGCACCCCCAGGCAGCCAGGCTGGACAGACTACTACCATGCCACCGGGAGAGAATGTTGTACCACTGCCTCCTCCTCCACCATTCCCTCAGCAGTTTCCTCCACAGTCGGGACCTCAGATGCCTCCACCACCGACTGATGGGAGCCCTACTACTCAGTTTATGTATACCATGATGCAGGCTCAGTGGCAGCAGACTGAGCTAATGAGACAGACGATGATGGCAGCTATGGCTAGACCCCCACCACCTCCTCCAGCACCAGTGCCAGCACCGGCTCTGCATCCCTATGAAGGCTCTATCAAGAATTTCACAGATATGAACCCCAAGGCCTTTAGAGGGACGAAAAAGCTACTAGAGGTGTCACAGTGGCTTATTAGTACCGAGAAGCTACTGAAGGCATCCCAGTTGCCAGCTCGAGATTGGATGACAGTAGTGGACCTACTGTTAGAAGATAATGCTCACCACTGGTGGAAGGCGGAAGAGAGATGATTAGGCACTGGGATCACCTTGAAGCAGTTCTATGATGCATTTTATGAGAGATTCTTCCCTATTCATGTTTGAGATGGTCTCTACGACCAGTTCCTCCATCTGAAATAAGGGAATATGACAGTTGATGAGTATGACTCGGAGTTCAATCGCCTGAGTCGGTTTGGTGCGGGATTGATTCCGACAGAGTTAGAGAAGGCGAGGAGATTTCACCAGGGGCTTGCACCAGAGCTCAAATCTTATACGACTACTCAGTCTCGAGTCTCCCATTCAGCTGTCTTGGAAGAAGCTCGTGCTCAGGAGATTCTTCGCAAGGAACAGCAACAGACATCGAGGCGCCATACCCCAGCAGTTACACCAGCCCGAGCCACTCAGAGTGGACCTATCAGGAGGACTACAGGACAGTTCCAGCAGAGGCCCTCACCTTATCAGAAGCCCGTTTGCCATTACTGCGAAAAATAAGGACATATCCAGAACGACTGCAGGACTCGCCTTGGATTATGCTTGAGATGTGGATCCAATCAGCACATGCTCAAGGATTGTCCGGAGCAACATGCAATAGTACAAGCTCGACAAAATCTAAGGCCCACAACCCCAGCTCTCCCAGCACCGCGACCAATAGCAGGAGCACCTCGTCCACCATTGCCTCCCCAAGGCACACAATACAACAATGCCAGAGCTCAGGGCCCGGGACAAAATTTTGGACAGGCATTCTCACTTGCTGTTGAAGATATAGAGACAGAGGCGGAGGTTATAGCAGGTATGGTTCTAGTTGCATCTTTTTCTGCTATTACATTATTTGATACTGGAGCCACTCATTCATTTATAGCCACTAGTTTTGCCACTAGACACAGCATTCCCATCACACCCTTAGCTAAGAATGTTAAAATCCTCACTGGAGGAGGAGTTGTACCTGTTAGTGGTGTTTATAGATGTTGTCCTATAGTGATAAATGGTAGAGAGATGGTGGCACGACTTCTTGTATTCCCTATGCCAATATTTGATGTGGTTCTTGGAATGAACTGGTTGAGCCATCATTTCGCTCTCATCGACTGCCATAGGAGCAGTATTATCTTTAGACCACCGAATGCGACAGAGTTTGAGTTCACCAAAAAAGACGGAGAGAGTTGTGATGCACCCACTTCGGGAACTCACATGATGATGCATGACACCCCTCAGCACCCTATTATCACCGAGTTCGAGGATGTATTTCCCGAGGAATTGCCAGGACTACCACCTGACCGAGATATTGAGTTTTCTATTGAGCTTATTCCCGGAGCCGAGCCTATTTCATCCCGAGTATATCGTCTGGCGCCCAAGGAGTTGGTAGAGATGAAGACACAGATTGATGACTTATTAGAGAAGGGATTTATTCGTGCCAGTGCGTCACCATGAGGAGCACCCGTTCTTTTTGTGCCTAAGAAAGACGGGACCGTGCGCATGTGCATTGACTACAGAGCATTGAATGCAGTGACGGTAAAGAACAAGTATCCCTTGCCGCGTATAGACGATCTATTTGACCAACTGAGTGGAGCAAAAGTATTCTCCAAGATTGACTTACGATCGGGCTATCACCAATTGAAGGTTCGGAAGGAAGACATTGCAAAGACGGCCTTTCGTTCGAGGTATGGACACTACGAGTTCTTGGTCATACCTTTCGGTTTGACCAATGCTCCCGCATTTTTCATGAATTTAATGAACAAGATCTTTCACCAATACTTGGACAAATTTGTAGTAGTCTTTATAGACGATATCTTGATTTACTCCAAGAGTCAAGAGGAGCATGAGCTGCATCTACGGATAGTTTTGGGAATATTGAGGAACGAGAGACTCTTTGCGAAGCTTAGCAAGTGTGATTTCTTTCTCAAAGAGGTAGCATTTCTTGGTCATATTGTTACGGGCGATGGTATACCAGTAGACCCAGAGAAGATCACGGCAGTCAAATCATGGCCCGCTCCCACAACAGCTTCTGAAGTGAGAAGTTTCTTCGGACTTGCGGGTTACTACCAACGGTTCGTAGAAGATTTCTCTCGAATAGCGGGGCCTATGACTCGATTGACTTGCAAGGATCAGGAGTTTGTATGGACAGACGAGTGTGAAGCCGCTTTTAACGAATTGAAGAAGCGGTTGACCACAGCACCGATCTTGACACTACCATCGGGCCCAGGAGGATTTGTGATCTACAGCGACGCATCCGAGAAGGGATTAGGATGTGTATTGATGCAGCACGGTCGTGTAGTAGCTTATGAATCGCGACAGTTGAGAGTGCACGAGAAGAATTATCCGACCCACGATCTAGAGCTCGCAGCGGTTATCTTTGCTTTGAAGCTATGGAGATACTACTTGTACGGCGAAAAGGTTGATATCTACACTGATCATAAGAGCCTCAAGTACGTGTTCACACAAAAGGAGTTGAATATGCGACAACGACGTTGGTTGGAGTTGATGAAGGATTATGAGATCGAGCTTCATTATCATCCGGGCAAGGCTAATGTCGTGGCAGACACATTAAGCCGTAAGCCCATGGCACACTTTTGACTACACAGAAGGAATTGATTAGAGACTTAGAGCAGCTTGGTATTGAGATAGTATTACCTGGAGCAGACGGTGTATTAGCCAACATTCAAGTGCAATCATCATTGGTAGAGCGCGTCAAGGCAGCATTACCTAATGATGCTAGATTTCGACGGCTGAAAGAAAGGACTGAAGCAGAAGAGCAGACAGGATTGAGGATCCACACCGATGGGACATTACGATGTGGTGATCGCATTTATGTTCCCAATGGAGATCTACGGCAGGAGCTGATGGCCGAGGCTCACACCTCGACTTACTCCATTAATCCTGGAGGGACCAAGATGTATCGTGACTTACGATAGTATTATTGGTGGCATGGAATGAAGCGAGAGATAGCTTGTTTCGTTGCCAAGTGCTTGGTATGTCAATAAGTGAAGGCGGAGCACCAGAGGACGGCCGGATTATTGCAGCCGCTACCCATTTCCGAGTGGAAGTGGGAGCACATTACTATGGATTTCGTCACGGGTTTTCCTCGGAGTCCTAGAGGACGTGATGCAGTATGGGTGATTGTTGATAGACTTACGAAGTCAGCCCATTTCTTACCTTTTAGAGTGGGCCAGTCGACAGAGGTATTGGCAGAGATATATATGGAGCAGATTGTGAGATTGCATGGTGTGCCTGTTAATATTGTGTCAGACCGTGACTCGAGATTCACCTTGCACTTTTGGAGGAGCATGCAAGAGAGTTTGGGCACTCGATTGAAGTTTAGCACATCATACCATCCACAGACAGACGGCCAGTCGGAGCGTACAATTCAGACGCTAGAGGATATGTTGAGAGCGTGTATGCTTGATTTTGGCGGTTTGTGGGAGGACCATCTTTATCTTGTCAAGTTTTCCTACAACAATAGCTATCAAGCGAGCATTCAAATGGCTCCGTTTGAAACATTGTATGGTAGGAAGTGTCGGTCTCCTATTTGTTGGAGCGACATAGGAGAGCGACAGCTATTGGGTCCTGAGTTGGTCTTGAGCACAGTGGAGACAGTGAAGAAGATTCAGGACCACCTGCGAGTAGCGCAGGATCGTCAGAAGCAGTGGGCAGATAATCGTCGTCGACCCTTGGAGTTCAAAGAGGGTGACCATGTGTTCTTAAGATATCCCCCACTAGAGGCACGATTCGATTCGGAGGACGTAGCAAGTTGAATCCAAGGTACATCGGCCCATTCGATGTCTTGGAACGTGTTGGAGAGGTTGCCTACAGATTGACACTGCCACCGTCACTAGAGGGAGTACATGACGTATTCCATGTATCTCAGCTGAGGAGGTACGTGGCGGACAGCAATCATGTGCTTGATCACTCCGAGATCACAGTTGGACCGAGTTTGTCATATGAAGAGCAACCAGTAGGTATCCTCGATCGCCGGGTGAAGGGGTTACAGAATCAATCTATTCTATTGATTCGCGTGGCATGGAAGCATCACTCGCCAGGGGAGTCTACTTGGGAGCGCGAGGACGACATCCGAAATCGCTACCCGCAGTTGTTCGAAAACGAAGGTATGTCTTGCATTTATATTTTCATGCATTGCATTAGACCCCGACATTAGTTTAATTTCGAGGACGAAATTTTCTTTAAGTTGGGTAGGATGTAAACCCCCAATATTTTCCTAGATATTTTAGTACCTTAAAAGTTATTTATATTATTTAGAATTTATTTGGAATATGTACGTAAATATAATGCATGTGTGTATATATTATATGTGTGCATGTATTATTACTATTAAGTAGGAATATAAATTCTAGGATTTTTAGATATTAAATGTAATTTTAAGGAAATTTTTACTAGCCTAAAATATAGGTATATTTATAGTTTGATATATATATATATATATATATATATATATATATATATATATATATATATATATATATATATATATATATATATATAATGGTTTTGTTTTTAAAAAAAATAAAATAAAAAATAAAATAATGTGGAGGGGACCAGCCACGTGGGTCGGTCCACCTCAACCTTAGACCCCCCCTTGTTTACGAATTCCTTTAGTTGATAGCAGCAGCTAACTCGTAATACCAACCCGAGCATACTCGTAATATAAACCCGAGCCTTATTCGAAAACCTGGCTATTAGGAGAGATCGGCAGCATATATATATTGCTCCGCGAAGTTAAAACCCTAGCAGCCATCCCGGAGAGTTCGCCTAGCCTGAGCGCCCCACCCCCGCGCCATCTCGGCCGTCGACAACCACCGGAGGCACCACAACCGATCGGAAAATAGAGAATACTCTGTTTGGTTCAGAACTCAGGTACCCACTTTCGAATCCGATTTTCTTTGTTTATGTTCAACAAAAGTTTGCTCTATCGAATGCTGTACGTAGTAGATATAACCCTCTCAAAACCCTTTCTGGTAGAATCGAGCGAAACCCATATATCGCTCGGTATTCGAACCCAAGTTTCCGAAAAACTGTCGGAACAGAACAGTCGTAGGACAGTCCCAAACCTCAACTTAGAAGCCAGATACCGAACTGTGAGTCGAGATTTTTCAGTAACTAATTGAACACGTGTGAAGACAACATAACCACGATTGAAACACAAACTGGTAGATCGGTATTTCGATTTCTGTGTGAGAATTAATTCCATGTTAAACTTGTGAGAAAAACTGATTTCAAAATAATAGATTTTAGAAAATTTTCCCCGATACGACGTACGCCCCGACAAACCGGATGACGTGGTCGCACGCTATATGCATCGAAAGGCGCGTATGGACGTTGCGGACGTGTGGGAACTGACGGAACTCAATTTCGTCGCATGTGCGCGACGAAATCAACGCGTATCCGTCTAGGGGTGAGCATCGGTTCGGTTCTGTAACACCCATATTCTGAATACGTATTTTGTCAAGCTTGCATGTATTTTAGACTTGTATTTATTTTTTCGGATTTTGGCATGTACTTGTAATTGGCTGACTTGCAGATTTTGGTTCTCGTAATTGGGTTTTACCTGGCTTGGTCTATTTTGTGGAGGAGAATTGGTTTGATTTGGTTTAGTTTGGTTTAACATGCATTGGAACACCTTAGCCTATGTTCAACCCTCAGCACAACACAACTCACCCTTATTAAAACTCCACCTACTTTTCTCTCTCCTCCATAATTCTCTTATTTATTTCTCCATCTTCTTCTTCTTCCTTCCTCTACACAACACCAACATCCATAGGCAAGTGCACCTTGCTACCACATGAGAACCATATTTTATTTGTTCATTAGCTAGATTAGTCCATGGTGATCAACATTAGAACTTGGCATTTTGTGATTTGGAGTCTCTATTGTTCTAGATCTAGGTTTTAACTATTTTTGAATTTACATAGTTTTGATCTATTTTAGTTGAGATTTTGTGGGTTTTGATGCTTCCATGTGGAAGAGAATTCAATTTTACTCAAGTTAGAACTTTGAAAATCTAGATTTGGCTTTGATTTGACAAAGATATGAAGAATTGAAGTTTTGGAGTTCTTGGAGTTCTTCTCGGGTTGGAGGAGCAGACCTCTCGGCCTGCGCTCTTTAGCGCAAGGCCGATTGCGCAGCTCACCCTTTGGTGAACTGCGCATCCCCTCGGCCAGTGCATTGCGCTGAGCTGAACTGCGCCGGCGCTTCTTAGCCCAGCGTTTCCTTTCCCCTTGCGCGCATGGCTCTTGCGCAGTCCACTTCTGCGCAATCCATCCATGCGCCACCCATTCCTGTGCAACCTGATCCAGCGCAATCCATCTGCTGCGCCATCCACCCCTGCGCAGTTGGCCCCTGGCGCACTTGACTCCTGCGCAACCCGACCTCAGGGTCCCTGGCGCAATCTGTCTAATCATGGAGATTTGATTTTATTTTTCCTTAAGCTTGGCTCTTCTATAGTCCTGTGTATTGATATTTTATTAGATATTTTACGCTCATTTTATATCCTTACACCTTTTGTCATGAACTTGATTTTACTTAATATGTTTGGAATGACTATTGTACATGGCATGGTATGACAAGGAACTAGCATAACACGACAAGTGACCCGTAGTAGTGCACTCCTGGCATGACCAACCTGACATGATAGTGGCCCGTCGTGGCGCACTCCTGACAAGTACCCTGACATGATTTATCTTGATAACTTGATAGTGGCCCGTGGCGGCGCACTCTTGACTTGACTTGACTTGACTTGTAACATGACTTGATAACTTAATGCTGTTGCGACGGCTAACCCGACTTGACAAGAATAAGTGGCCTGGACACCGTGGGTGAATGTGTTTGTACAAATGAACATGTCTTGTCTTGCATCATGTCTAGGACATGAATCCCTAGTTTCCCACGGTCAGGGATTCATACTGAATATGGCTAGGATTAATGACTAGATTACTCAAATAGTTCATGGAGAATTTTCCAGTTACCCGTTGCCCCTTTGGTCCCGGCCTTATATATATACTTGGGATTTGTTGCTATCCGTCGAGATGAGCGCACTTCCAGCCTGCCGTCGAGTGTGGTACCTTAGGACACATGTATCTTACTACAGTGTGTCTGCTATATCCTGCTATCTTTTCCTTTTCTTGCTGGGATCACTCAGGTAGTAACAAACAGGTAACAGGACTTGGAATTCTCACTGCATCTTGTTAGTAACTAGGCTTGTGATAATCCTAGTTAGTTAAAGTAGCAAGCCGTACTTATTGCTTGGCCGTGGTTGATTGTATGAGAATAACCTGTCTAGTCTTGTCTTGATTCCTGCATAAGAATTACTACCTGTCATGATTTTCTTATATCTTGCCGATAAATGGTGGGAGAATCCAAGTTCCGTTCAGACGAAGGGTTACAACCCCGGTCCTTGTTTGGTTTACGGGTTGTAACCTGGTTATCTGAATAGTCCCATGGTTATCTCATCGTATATCACCTGTTATGTTTTTCCTTAATTCATGTCTTTATTACCTTATATTATTGTGCTAATTGCTGGCTTTGGTTCTTATTTTGTGGCCTCCTTTGTGGCACTTGCTCTTTTTGGGGTCTGACCCAGCTGGTTTTGTATGACCAGATACCGGAGCAGCAGCAAAGGATCTACCTGTTTTCCAGCCCGATGGTGACAACTAGACGGAACCCGGGCCAAGAGTGGGTTTTCTTTTTGTCTTGCCCACCTCATTGTAAAAATATTCTTTTGAGGCGTTTAGCCGCCGAGCAAGTGTTAGCTCATTTGCAACTTTAATTACTGTCTGCCTACGGGCTGTAATCATGATTGGCAACTCGAGGTTGATCATGTATGACTTAACTCTTGCTAGTCTTACATTTTGTACGACTAGTGTCACGCCCCGCATCCAAAATTCAATGGTGACGTCATGAACACATCCCCAGGCTACGCGCCAAATTCGCGATTGTCGCCCGTAAAATATCAGAATAGAAAATACAAGAAATTACTAAATACATCTTATTCACACAAACTATAGCTATTATACATCAACTGTTTTCTAAGAATACATCGTATACACGTTATTTACAATAAAATAATAATTTACATATGATTGGCTAAAAAAAAATGTTGTTAACCGTCTCTTGAGATTCTCCAGATAGCCCACTCCTCGATATTGTCCTCGTCAAAAAGGGTAGCGTTTCTTCTGGAATATTGTCTTCCCCTAGTGAACAAAACTAGGTCGTTTAGAAACGACAAGCAAGTCCTCGTCAAGGGCGGTGAGAAATATGAAATATAATTCATAAGAACGGAGTAAAGTAGAAGAAATGCAATATGACACATTCATTATAAGGTAATTAGAAATACTATATGTCCTAATCCAACAAGTCATCACTCAAGACCTACTACAATATCATCCCAAATACTATTCCTCATGGTTATGCAATTTTAGAGAACACATGTGGATCACGATCACCCTCTATTTTCCCGACAATAATCCCATTTACCCGGGACCAGGTGGTGTCTGTATTGGGTACGGCGCCTTAGATTCCGACCCCTCCACATCTTGTGGAAAACTTGTATGCATTAACTTTTTAAATTCCGTTTTATTTTTGGAATTTACTGGACTGTTCTCTGTTGGTGAGCTAGGCCTCACCCCCCGACATCGTAAGGCCTTACAGATGCGGGACTACTGATCAGCTTTTACTGGTGTAATTATATTGCAGGGATTTCGATGGTTGTGATCCAGTTATTCTCTCCCACCCCATGATGCAACTACAAACACATACAATAGTCTATTGACTCCTAGGTCTAATATCAGGTTCCAACTCGATTACCATCTCGTATGTCAAGGACAATACGCCATATGGAAATCTCTTGTTGGCAGAAGATTATCCAACTTATTACCATCTCATGTGTCGAAACAACACGCCATATGGTAGTAATTGTTGGTAAGGAATCATTTAACTTATTTTACAATCTCGTGTGTCAAAGACAACACGCCATATGGTAATATCATGTTGACTAGGAAACTGGATATAACTTAGACTATTCAATTAGGTTTTCCTAATTCTGAAACTTTCTAAATTTGACTAACTCTCGAAATTATTGAAAATTTCGGCAGAGTCTCCTTTGTATTTATTGACTCCGGAGTTTTACAATAGATAAAAATATAATAATCGGGTACGCTGACCCCTTCGGTGGAGCAACTCTCAACACCGGACCACGCAATTAATATCCGGGTACGCCGACCCCTTCGATGGAGCAACTCTCAACACCGGAACCACGCATTTATATATATTTATAAATTAAATTCCATAAAGTGAGAAATATTCAACTTCTTACCTAGCAAGTGTTCTTAGCATTTCTTACCCATTTGCAGTACTAAATGGTAGCAAATGGTCAACTCTCTGGTACTGTATCAAAACACAAGTAATCTAGCATTTTCGTTAGTCACCATAGCACGTAAAAGATAAATCAAAACACTTTATACTTGCATGGCAATTTATAAGATTTTGATTATTCCAAAGAAATCAAGAACTAATTATATTCTATTTAACTATTATAAATCAAATATATAATTATGCATACATATATTCAAAATTCCAGATCATTGGAAAAATTCTGAAAGTTCCTAGAAATTTAATAAAATTTAACAATCGAATCTATAACTATATGGATAAATATAGAATATTTAAAATTTGACATCTACGATAAAATTTGATGGAATTCGATTCAAATTGTCAAATATTGATTCCTGATTCCGTATTCTAGTCTACTTTAAGGTATAAAGACCCATTCTACGTATTTTCTTTTCTTTCTAATATCTGAATGATCATAAGGGTTTTGTAATGCTGAATTTAACAAACACATTAATTATTTTGTCATTAGCTCAATTTGACCCCGACAAGGCCTAAGAACTATTAAACATAATAAATTTCTCTGTCTAAGTATATCATTTATATTGATATTGGTTTAAGATCAGGTTGGATTAAATGTACAAGGCATATGTATGGGTCAAAGACTAATTTTAGAATTAGTACGATATAGAATCTTTATTATAAAATATTGAGGCTAATCAATACATAAATGTCTCTTTTGCGACGTACAGTACAGTCTAAATAAATTATTAGATGTGCTGTATTCTATTTTTAATAATCCCTAATGACCTATCGGGTTACGAAATCGAGTCGGAGAGATCCAAAACTTGCATTGGAAGTACCATGCATGATCATAATAATAATAATTAATTCTTAGGCCTGAAATGTCATCTAAAATATGAAATTAATCATATTTCTATTTACGAGCAGCAGTTAATCCTTCAATTTTGAATGTAAAATTTTCCATTTGAACCATAAAGCAACCTAAAGTATACATTTGAACCATAAAGCAACCTAAAGTATACATTTGAACCATAAAGCACATAAAGCAACCTAAAGTATTCCGAAGAGGGATTTATGAGTACTACTTGAATTTAGATCCAAATTGGCAAGTGTACGATCATCAAACATACACGATTATAAACTTATACCCTTACAGACATAATAAATAATTATAGCTAATCCATAATAGAATTTCACATTTGGGGCTTAAGATTAGATCCCTAATCTACTTACACCTCACAAGCATCTCCTCATAATCAAGCACACTAGAATAACCGTATTCATACATTCCCAATTTCTACGTCATGCACAATTCATTTCCAATGACCCACTAGAACAATTTCAATTTTGGATATAGTCATTTATTTCGTAATAACTAATATCAAACAATCTAAAGAACAATATAGGAATTTGACATGAATAAAAATTAAAAGATTTATGATAGGAGAGGGCTTGCCTTGAAATTTGGAAATTTAGGTTTTGCTCATTCTTTAATAACATTTCCATATGTATATATTAAGGATTTACCAAAATGTCCATCTCCGTATCTACATTTTTTTGTGTCCAACTCATATATTCATTTGAAGTGTTCATATGTGTTGTGTCCATACATTGTGTCCAAACATATGTTCATTCAAAGTGATTATTTATGTTGTGTCCACACGATGTGTCCAAATTTATATTCATAGATAAATGTTATCAATTAATGGATTTTTCTTCCAAACATTATTTGTTTAAATCAATATCCATGCTATATTCTTACAAATTAAATTTTTGTCATAAATTTTTGTAATTTTCAGAATATAAATTAATCTCTACTTGTTCAAATTAATTTAGAGGATCAAAATTGGAAAAATTTCCAAGAGAAAGAGGAAAAAGGAAAGAGGACTTGCCTTGAGAAATTGATTTGGGGATTAGGGCTTGGATCTTGCTATTCCAATTTCTTCTTCTTCTTCTTCCTCTTCCTTCAAATTCTTTTTCTTCTCCATTTTCTTCCTTTTTGAGGAAAAAGGGATTAGGTTTAGGTTTTGATAATGGAGATGGAGGTAGAGATGATGATGGTGATGTTGGAGGTGGTGATGGGGTTGGTCGGCCGGAGGAAGGCTGCCGGCCGGGGCGGGTGGCGGCCGTCGCAGCGACGCCAGCGGGCGCGGGTCCGGTTGCGGGGTGCGCGGACGTGAGAGGAGTGAGAGTTGGAGAGGGAAAGGAGAGAGGAGATGTGGGGTGGTGGTGAAGGAAATGAGGAAATGGAGAGGAGGAAGAAATAAGAAAGAGAAGAGAAGGACCGAGAGGGGGTTCGGTTGAGGGGGAGAGAGAGAGTGGGTGAGAAAGAGGGGTTCATGTCTCCTCCTTTCTTTATTTGTATGTTTCTTCTTTTTTAACCAAGATTTTTTTTTTCAACACCATCATTAAAGGTTTAATATGAAAATACCAAATGTCTCCTTTCTATGCATGCATGGAGACACATAGGTTCATGAGGTGTCCATGCATGGTGACACTTGGTTGGTGAGGTGGTTGGAAGAAAATTTGAAATTGCAACATTTGTCTAAGGATATAAATGGAAAGTAAATTCTCCTTTATTTCTTTATTATTATTATTATTATTATTTGAAATATCAATTATATATATATAAATCCAATTTCTAAAATTCATTTCATAATTAAATAAAATAGGAATATAATAAAATATGAATACATTAATTGTTGAAAAGCAGCTATGACAACTAGCTTCATGATCATCTGGATATGTAATGTTTGGGACGCCTTACAATTGTATATTTGGTGATCTGATATCTTGTGATTATTATTAGTTGGTTGAGATTGAGACAATAGGATAATTTATGACCTTAAGAGGCTGTTGGCTTGTAGATAAACTCTCACATATCTAGACAGCCGTGACCGTATAGTGAGATGTGGATTCCATTTCATTATACGTAGCTGGCTGTGTCCGCCCCCGCTCTCCAGTATTCTGGTTCTGGGGCGTGACATGGTTTAAGTGGTGGCCCATGCAGATCTTGTCAATCAAGAAATATGAGGGTTTACCGGATAGATGTCTCAATCTGTACTCGCCTTTGATCTCCACTCGTATCTTCTTATCTCCTTGGATTCCTGACTTGATAACATGCTTGCATCATTGTTCTATCCTGGTCCTTCCTTAATATTCCCGATGTCATTGCTTCAGTGGCATCATTCTTGTTGATCAGCCAGAAGGAGTTCGGCTGGCAGACCAACAACAACAAGAAGATCAAGATCAGTCCTCCGCAGCCGCCTCTCGAGCCATGCCTTCTGGAGAACCAGAGCCCCCAGTCCAGCCAGTTCAGCTAGCAGGGTCAGAGGATGGGGTCTTGATAGGGCTCATTCGTGAGTTGCTTGCGTCTCAGAACCGTCGAGGTGATGCCTTGCAGCAAGCAGTACAAGATGCTATGAGCAGAATTGGTCTTCGAGGGAACAGTGCGGTCAACAATTTCAAGCGCCTGAACCCTCCCTTCTTCGATGGCAGCGAGGATGCTATTGCTGCAGATGCCTGGCTACAGGACATTGAAGTTATCTTGGGGGCAGCCAGGACCTCTGAAGCAGAGAAGGTGGCGGTGGTGCGCCTGCAGTTACTAGACCTAGCCCGCAGCTGGTGGGCTATGCAAGCAGCGAGTTTAGGTACGCCTGTCATATGGGCGGTATTCAGTGATATGTTTCAGACCAAGTACTTCGACGCAGTGGCTAGATATGACCTACAGACCAGGTTTAGTAATCTCAGGCAGATGAACAGGACGGTCGACGGATATGCGGCCGAGTTTTTAAGGTTGAGTCGGTTTGCTCCCACCTTGGTGGCAACCGAGCTAGACAGAGCACAGCGATTTCAGCAGGGGCTCCACTTGGAGATCATACTGGCAGTAGAGCAGTTCGAGCACAGAACTTTTGATGCCGTCTTGCGAGCAGCGAGGAAGCATGAGTACACTTCCCGAAGGATAGCAGACCGGACCGAAAATCGAAAGCGGTCTCGCGACCAGATGAACCAATCCTCAACACCGGCCCTGACAGCTGGGGCCTTGACCATTGGAGCTACGAGAACAGATTCGGTTACCTCCTTACAGCATTCTGTCCCGACCTATCCCCAGCAGCAGAAGCAGAAGCGGCCTTTCGCAACCGGTTGTTCTCATTGCGGAAAGCCCGGGCATGTTGTTACTGAGTGCCGCAGAGCACAAGGATTGTGCTTGGTTTGTGGTTTGCCGGACCACATGATAGGATCTTGCCCGTTCAGAAACAGATCATCGTCGACAGTAATTAGTCCCTCGGTTATGGGACCAGCACCAGCACCAGAATCAGCTCCAGTTCACCAACCACAGCAGCTTCCGTTCCCGGGTCCATTGCCGTCTCAGGCCCAGGCCTTCCAGCAACAGAGGCCTCAACAGTACGCCCTGGCCCAGGCCCAGATCCAGAACCGGCGAAGAGGTATCTGTGTCCTATTATCTTGCTTTCCGCCATCGTTATGCGGGACACGTGTCATGTTTCATGTGTCCTAATTACAACGGTATATTCCGGACCCGAGCCATGTCCTAGATCATTCGAAAAGGTTGGTACCAATAGCCTTTAACCTTTTCGTATGAGGAGAGGCCCGTGTCCCTGTTTGACCAAAGAGAGAGATCTCAAGCGCAAGACTATCAGTTTAGTTCGTGTGGCTTGAGTTCATCGCTTCTTGGGAAAGTCAAACGTAGGAGTGTGAGGATGACATCCGATCACGATATCCCGACTTGTTTGACTCGTAAGGTGTAATGTCTTCCTTATGCCTTATGCCTTCCATTCCTTGCTTGCATGTATGATTGTATGATTGAGCTGCTTAGTGTAGTTGTTGGTGCTTAGCGTAACTTGCCGTGGCAATCTCTAGCTCCTTGATTAAATTTCGAGGACGGAATTCTTTTAAGGTGGGTAGAGTTGTAACACCCATATTCTGAATACGTATTTTGTCAAGCTTGCATGTATTTTAGACCTGTATTTATTTTCTCGGATTTTGGCATGTACTTGTAATTGGCTGACTTGCAAATTTTGGTTCTCGTAATTGGGTTTTACCTGGCTTGGTCTATTTTGTGGAGGAGAATTGGTTTGATTTGGTTTAGTTTGGTTTAACATGCATTGGAACACCTTAGCCTATGTTCAACCCTCAGCACAACACAACTCACCCTCATTAAAACTCTACCTACTTTTCTCTCTCCTCCATAATTCTCTCATTTATTTCTCCATCTTCTTCTTCTTCCTTCCTCTACACAACACCAACACCCATAGGCAAGTGCACCTTGCCACCACATGAGAACCGCATTTTATTTGTTCATTAGCTAGATTAGGCCATGGTGATCAACATTAGAACTTGGCATTTTGTGATTTGGAGTCTCCATTGTTCTAGATCTAGGTTTTAACTATTTTCGGATTTACATGGTTTTGATCTATTTTAGTTGAGATTTTGTGGGTTTTGATGCTTCCATGTGGAAAAGAATTCAATTTTACTCAAGTTAGAACTTTGAAAATCTAGATTTGGCTTTGATTTGACAAAGATATGAAGAATTGAAGTTTTGGAGTTCTTGGAGCTTCTTCTCGGGTTGGAGGAGCAGACCTCTCGGCCTGTGCTCTTTAGCGCAAGGCCGATTGCACAGCTCACCCTTTGGTGAACTGTGCATCCCCTCGGCCAGCGCATTGCGCTGAGCTGAACTGCTGTAGGATGTGGAAAATTATGACACGCTGTCATTTTTATCCATACGCTTAAAGACAGATGTCAGTTGAAGCCATACGCTCAGTAAATATTTTATTATTTACTGAAGTGATAGCACAGCATATGTTTAAATGAGGAATGAATCTGACACTTCATCTTTCGTGCAAAGACAGCTGTCACGAGAAAAGTAACCGTCGTATAGGTTTTCGAAGAGCCGGTTTTGTCTTTTACGAGGACAACTCAGCAGCCTTCATAAATACAAAAGCCATCATTATTGTCAGTTTTGACAGTCTGTCAGCCGTCAAATCCGCAGTCACGACGCTCGAGAAGATTTTGTCAGTTATGGGAAGATATGGTGTACCAAAGAAGATTGATGATAGCCACGTGGCCACTTCTCCAGTGAGCGTATCAACCTCACATGACTCCTTCTTCACCCAGTCAAGTGAGCGTATCAATCTCACATGACTCCTTCTTCACACAGTCAAGTGAGCGTATGGACCTCACATGATTCCTTGTTAACCAAGCGAGCGTATGACCTCACATGACTCCTTGCCCATAAAGTGAGCGTATGGATTTCCTATGGCACTACGCTGTCCAAGTCAGCGTATAAACTCTCCTTCAACAAGGCAGCGTATTACAGCAACCATATCCAGGATTACAGTCAACACACGTTCTCACGTGTCCTGTACCAGTTATCCACTTCTCTAGAAGTTATGCAACGTGGCATCCAGGCCATCAATCTCTCCTGAACATGCTCTATTACTTTCAACCGCACGCTAATGTGTCTCCATCAGAATTCGCCACGCGTCCCTGCAGTTATGCACACGTCAAGTAACTACTTGAGCGTATGCTTAAGGACAGTTATCCTGAACTCTATAAAAAAGAGTTTCTTCATCTTCATCAGAGACTACAGTCATTTTCAGAGAGAACAGAGAGATTGCCCAGTTGCTGTCCAAGTTCTTCGAAGTTCGAGTTTTCTTCATCGCATCGTCCAAGGGATAAAGTAATCGTCTTCTAGATTAGATTCCTACAGTTGTAATTTTCTCAGATACAAAATAAATAAAGTAAATTTATTTATGGAAAACAAATTGGCGACTCTGCTGGGGAAAGCTGTCTCCTCCAATGAGATAGCAACAACTCAATGCGATACTTCGTCGATCGGCTTGACGAAGAAGACGATGGTTGTACAATTCGACCAATCGGCTTATGAAGAAATGCTCAAGGTGAAGGAGGGCCGTACTGCTTCCTCCGCTCTTCCTGTTGCCAAGAAGAAGGGACACTCCGTCTATGTCCCTAAGTCTTCTGCAACAATCCGAGACGCTTCTGTCACTTCTCATGCTGACAAGAACACGTCTTCAACTTCCATGAAGCACACTTCGGCTTCTCGGAACACGGCAACAGTGGTTTCCCCTAGTCACGCTGACAAAATTGGTTCTTTAACCAAGTCAATGTGTCCAAGGAAAACCATCTCTGGACATGTCAAAGTCCCTTCTCCTTCTATTCTTACGACAGCAGTCGGCTCTTTAGCCATTGATGACTCTGAGCGTATGGCATTCAAAGGGCAGCATACGGCAAAGGCAGTGTACAAAAGCCAACATCAAGCATCGTACGCTGAGCAAAAGCCAGTGTATGCTAATAAAAAGGCAGCGTATGACCAGAAGTCCAAACTGAAGTCAGCGATGCTAACAAATACAGTCCTTTGACTGTTTCTGAAAATCAGATTGGGGGTTCTCTTCCACAGAACATACAAATGATTCCCCCTCAACTTGCACATCTTGTGCCAACCAAGGAGAAAGACTCTTTAATCAACTCCTCTATTCCTAAGGTCTTTACCTCTGGAGTTAATTTGACTAGTACTCTTACTAGATCAAACAATGGAAAACGCCTTTTGGCTAATTCCTCCAAAGATGGATTATTACCGACTCCTAGTCGGAATAATACTCATCTTCCTTCTCTCAAAATTTCTCGGTCTGAGAAAGGCAAATTACAAGTATCCAAGACTGATATTAAAATCAAATCTCCCACGGATCTTCGTAATAAGCTTAATCAGAATCGGTTCGGTTCCACTGAGACAAGTATATTAGATCCTGATGCAGAATATGCCAAGAACTATGTGGCTCAAATTAATCAGTCTTTATACACTCAAGAACCAAGAAGACAGAAGAACAAAAGACAAGTTTCTACACAGAAACTATCTTCAAATACTTCCCAATCTGTTCCTACAGATCTCCGGGAATATTTGCAAAATAAACAGAGAATTGACACTCCATCTGGCTATGACATTGCCCATATTCGCCATAAAAAGCATGGTTGTGACTTTCAACCTCGGGTTGTCATCCAATGTTGTTGTTCACCAGAAAGACAATCTGTTTTCGAACGGATTCAATATGAACCAATGTTGGATGAAGATGAACCTCTTTATGCTTCTGTCAACATGACTTCCAGAAACATTGGGGGTAGCATACGGTCTGATGCTATATCAGACTCTGAAGATGGTGTTTATCTCGGCACTCGATCCAGGACCGGAGCCTTAACCAGAGCCTCTTCTTCTTCTCATCCAAGTGGTAATCCGGAGATCACAGAAGACTTCCTTGGAGAGTCCAATTTTCCAGTATTGACTCCTGTAAAAAGCCCTGGGAAAGATACTGATTCACACAGTAATGATTCAGAACAGACTGTTTCATCATCTATTCCTCGAATGATTACCACTTACATGGCAGAAAGTGATCATGAACCTTCGACTAGCAATGATGCTCATGAACAGAGGATTTCTTCTTTAGAACAACAATTACGAGCTATGGCAGATACATTGAGTGCTATGCACACTCTAATGCAGGCTCAACAACAGACAGCACCACCAGTGGTATTGAATACCCCTGTTGTTCCAAACCCCGAACCCTCTACTATTCCGGGGGTACAATCTAATGTTCCTGTACAAACCACCCCAAGTCACTCTGGAGCTGGGGGTGGTACATATACTGCAGTCCCTCCTCCCAATTACACTCTACAAGCCACAACTCCACAATCTTCGGGAGTTGTCTCTGAAGAATTGAAGAATCTCAAAACTCAATTCGAGGCATTCAAACAGAAGGATGGTTTACAAAGGTTAGGCATCAAACAGCCTTATCCGATAGAATGGAAGCAGGTATCGTATCCACCAAAATACAAACCTCCGACCATCTCTTTCTATGATGGGACAACCTCTCCAAGTCAGTTCATTAATCATTTTGAAGTAATGACTGATCAACTGCAACCAAGTGACGCCCTCCTTACTCGGGTGTTCATTGGATGTCTCAAAGGAACGGCTTATGAATGGTATAGAAGTCTCCCTGATGGATGCATTACCTCATTTGCCGGTTTTAAGCAAATATTTCTTGAACGATTCTACGAAGGGCTCAATGATATGACCATGTCAGCCCTCATAAGAATCAAACAGAAGAATAATGAGACCACTGAGGAATTCATTGAGAGATTCAGAAGAGAAGCCCTCAAAATGCCTCTTGGAACTCCCGATGCTGTTACGATCGACACTTGCAAGTCGAACCTCTTACCAATTATCAGCATGTGGACAGGGTCCACTCAGTTCCAAGATTGGCCTTCTTTCATTGTCAGTGCCAAGGCTGCCGAGGTCAATGCTGAGACCTTTAAGGGTCTGGGGGTACAAATGGCTCCCAAAGAATCAAATCAGAGTGCTAGCAATAATACTCGACCCAACAATCGCAAAGGGAAAGAAGCTCTTGAAGTCAATCTCCAAAACAGTAGTCAAGAGGTAAAGACTACCCAAGCTACTTCAGCTCCAACAAATCAACAACAGAGATCTCCTCGGCCGAAAGAAGAATATTCTTTCGATGATGACGATGTTCAGGGTATCTTTGAATGCTTACTCAAAGGTAATAAGATTCAATTGCCAGAAATTAAAAAGCCTGATGAAGCCAATAAGACATATCATCCAAAATACTGTCCATATCATAGAATGCTGGGTCATACAATCCGGTCTTGCTATGTATTAAAAGGGAAGATTCAAGAGATGATTAAATCAGGAGCTGTGACCTTAACACCCAAAGACAAAACAGTCACAGCAAATGTAATTTCAATACAGTTCGGTGACTTCCCTCCCTTAATGGTGGAAAGTGGGATTGTTCCTATCCCCAAAGCAACTCTCGAAGTTATAAACATCCCACCAGCACAGAATGACGGACTTGTTCCTGTCACAACTAAGAAGGGAGAAATCATGTGGATTCACCCAGACTTAAAGACAGAGTTTGAGACATCTTCCTCTTCTCCTCGGAAGATTTCCTCATCTAAAAAGAAGTTCGGGAAGACTAAGTCATGCAATGTGACTTCTAGTTTCATACCCGATTTTTATCTAACCTCTACTTTCATCTCAGCAGGAAATTCACTCTCTACGAAGATAAAATCTGTACCTCAAATTGAAGATAGGTACAAACCTGCTTTTCATTTATACAGTTCACAATCTCGTGAATTGATGGCGAAGATGGGTTATGATCTAGCCACTGCCCCAGGTTTGAACTCAGGCAAGGGACTCCGAGCACCTTTGGCCATCACCATGAGACATAATCAATCTCGTGTTGGCCTTGGTTTCTGGAATGAAGCTTTCATCAAACATAAAAGAACCAAGAGCAAAATAAAGAATTGCAGCATGGTTTCCATAGACCTTGAACCAGAATCTGAAGTTGAAGTTCATGCTGGAACTCGGTCAGGAAAAGTATATTTGAAAGATTATGCTGAAGTTCCTGAAGAAATTTCTGACGTTCCTCCGGTTACAGCTTCAACTCCAGTCTCTACTGAAGAGCCTTTAAATGTTCCTGTTGAGACAGTTCCTTCTAAACCAACAGCAGCTGATAAAGGCAAACAACAAGTCCGCTTCGACAAACCATTGAAGAAGTCATCTCCTACAGGACTTGAAAAGCCTTATAATTTTGATATATTAGCTCAACTAGCCAATACCCCAGCTAAATTATCAATCTTTGAGCTCTTACGCCTCTCTAAAGAGACTCGAGAAACTTTAAGTGAAGCACTGCTGTAAGCAGAAACCTGCTTAACTCTTCTCAAGAAGTTGGAAACATGACCTGTTTCTCATTGCCATAATGTATTGGAATTTATTCCAAACATTACCTTTACGCAGGACGATATGCTGCTAGAGGATAATCGACATGATCGTCCTTTATATCATACAGGATATATTGATTCTATGAAGGTTAATCGTTTACTGATTAATCCAGGATCCGCTCTCAGTATTATGCCAAAGGCTATGTTAGATGCATTGAAGATACCTGTGCATAGTCTTTCCAGTACTATCACTACCATCTTGGGATTCAATCAAGGAAAAAGTGAGCCTTTAGGCAAGATTTGCCTTAAATTTCAAAAAGGCGATCTTCGTACTAAGGTTACTTTTTACATCATCGACAATCATGGTTGCTCATACAATGCTCTATTGGGGAGACCTTTCTTGCATGAACATAATATCGTTCCTTCAACCCTTCATCAGTGCTTCAAATATGTTGATGATAATGGAGAGGTTCAAAAAGAAGTGACAGATCTTTACCCATTCAAAGGAGTCGAAGCTTACTTCAATGACGTTCGCATATACAAAGATGAATACTCGAAAATCTTGCAAGCTACGGATAATGAAGATGAGACATCCAAAGTTGACACTTTTGTTATTCCTGTAAAAGGGCGTATCACTCCTCCGCAGTCTGTTAGATTATCCGAAGAAGGCTCACTGATAATTCCGGTCAGTGGACGTACTACTTCATCATCTGCCCAGGGCTCACTGATAATTCCTGTCAGTGGACGCACTACTGCACCATCTTCCCAAGATTCACAAAATTCGCTGATCATTCCTGTCAGTGGACTCATCACTCCCCCTCCATCTTCTCAGGCTAGATCAGATACTCTAGTCATTCCAGTCAGTGGACGCATTACTTATCCACGGTCTTCTCCAAGGGAGCTCACCTCTTCTGAGCCTTTTATTATCGATCTTAATCGAAACAAAAATTCTGACTGTTCTTCTTCCTCTCCCTTTGTCATTAATCTGACTAAGTCTGATAAGGCTCAGCCTTCTGTTGTAAATACAGCATCTAGTATTAATGAAGCATCTCCTTTGCAGTATATTGATGTTTGTGGTTATGTACAAAGTTATTTACAATTGCTAAATATCTTAGAGCCACTAACTATAGGGGTTGTTCAAGCTCTTCATACAGACGTATCATTAGATTCTATACAGAAATCATACTTTGTGGTCCCCAGTCGAAAGAAGGGAGAAAATCCAATATTTTTCTACAAAGGACCTCAGAATCCTCCTAATCTGGAGGAGGATGATATAAATGACGATACTGGAAGATTACAGCTACGTCGCTACAGTCAGCAATCCAAAAATATCATCAAGAATATGGGTTATGACTTTAGAACCAGTCTCAATAATGGGAAAGGAAGAAGAATGCCTGTTCGAATTCCTCCATTAAAATACGGAAGGACAAAATGTGGTTTAGGTTACATTGCTCCTACTTCCTTTATCAACATAGTCCATGAAGAGTCAAAATTCAATAAAGGCGAACAATCTGAAGATGAACGATCTGAGTCTTCTGATTCTCTCTCTTAGGATTCTGACACGAGTGTTGGCGATCTTCATCGCTATATTCTATACATCAATATGGTCTCTGTTGATGGCCCACAAGAAAATGATGAAGATGAGGATGATTTTGAAATATCACCCGAATCAGAACAATGGGCTCAAAGATTAGATGATCAATGGGAATTCAGGTTCGAGCAGAGGGAACCTCCTACCGAAGATAAACTGATCCAAATTGATGTTGGTGAAGAAGGTTCTCCTAAACCAATATTCATCAGTGAAAGTCTTTCAGAAACAGATAAGCAAGACATGATCAAGCTTATTCGTGATTATATCGATGTCTTTGCCTGGAGCTACGAGGATATGCCAGGACTAGATCCGAAGATCGCAATGCACAAACTCAATATCATGCCAAATACTAAATCGGTCAAACAGCAACAGCGACGATTTCGTTCAGACATTATGAATGCAATTGAAGCTGAAGTCAACAAGCTTATGGCTTCTGGATTTATTCGAGAGAAACAACATCCTGACTGGGTGGCTAACATCGTTCCTGTCCTTAAAAAGACTGGCAAGATCCGAGTCTGTATAGACTTTCGCGATCTCAATGCAGCTTGTCCTAAAGACGAGTTTCCTCTTCCAATTACTGATGTTATGATCGACAATACATGTGGTTTCGAACGAATGTCATTTATGGATGGGTATTCGGGATACAACCAAATCAAAATGTTTCCAGATGATAAAAAACACACTTCCTTCAGAACGCCGATCGGTACATACTGTTATACAGTGATGCCGTTTGGTCTCAAGAATGCAGGAGCAACTGTCACGCCCCGCTCCCGTAGGAGCGATCGTCCTCGCTAAGGCGTGATGCCGCACGAGCCTAGATTGCGCTCGTGCAAGGCGGGTTCCATAACGGCCGATTTCAGCGGCTGCGACGGGGTCGTCGCACAGAAGTCCCGAGCAGAGACATTGAATGATAGCAGCGGAATTTGAAGCAAACACATGAACACAAGTCATTCAAAAGAAACTCTTTATTGATACCGAATACAAGGTTACATTTGTGGGCGCAAGGCCAAATTACAATCACTCAAGCTCACTCTCCTCACATTTACAAGTTCACTCTGCTCTCTCTCATCTCTCAATACAAATGCTCGATCCAGCGGAAGCTTCGGAAGGCGATGTCCATACATTATGTCCCGTATTAGTCTTTACTCCATGCGGCCGTACGCTTCGAATCGCCAAGGAACTCCGTGCCTCGACGCATCCAAGCGAACTCCGCGCCACGAGCTTCTACCTGTGCCTGCACATGAAACACTGTGTGGGTGTCAGTACCACTGTACTGGTGGAGTGAGCTTCTCGCCCACCCATACAAAACCTACACGTTCATTTACTTTGTGCAGCTTAAATCCCTTTTCGATTGTCTTTCTACTCTTGCCTTAGGTTCAGTTTTAGGACCGGCGCCTTGGCGCAACTTGTGTGTCAAAACCATCCCGTGCTTGTAATGTCAACGTTAACTCATACTTTGTCGCTAGACCACTTCTCGTGCCGACAACGTTACCTATCAAGTCGTGTTTGCCTTACGGCCATAATCAGAGACGCAGCTACACGAAGGACTCCATTTCCTTGCCTCTAGACCTTTCTCGTGCTTGCATTGTCGACGCACCGACTTATACCTGTCTTTCTAGCCAAACTTTGGGACGTAACGACTCGGTCGTGCCATAACTCAATTCGTGTTTCAATATCTCCGAGGCAGCGCCTCCTTGTTTAGTCTTGCTTATACTTGTGTTGTGACAACGCGGCCGTGCCTCATAACTCAACGCAACTTCACACAACATGCCCTACGGCCCTTTTTGACTTAACTCGCAACTTAACAGTCGACGCCACATCTCGTGCCGAAGCACGTCGCTTTCGCTGTAGCCAAATCTTAGGCTCCGACATTGTGTCTTTTTAACTCATACATATTCAACTCAATCCACCGTCACACACACGGATTGCCGCCCGAGCCAACACCAAACTTACCATGTTAGTTGAAAACAATTATTATTAAGTGTTTGTTATGGGATTGGCCTAACCAGCCGCCTTGGACGTAGCCTGGCAGTACGAGACCCTTTCAACGCAGGTAGCGAGCCCCGATGAAAGTCCCCGCCTTACCGATCGCCTAACCAGCGTTGCCTATTACCCAGCTCGGCTACAACCAGTTTCTTCCTAGGCCGAGACGGTCCCGTGGCTCCGGAATTCCGCTCGAAGAAACCACCCCTTGTCGACAAGTGTCCAAGTTCATAAGGGTTACATGGAGTGTTTTAGGATACAGTTTGGGCTTGTTATGTGATCAATTCATTTACTTGGTTGTTTTAACTCTTTCCCTTTTTCATACTTCCTTTGCAGAGCCCCTAACCAGGGTTGCCTCGGCGACTAACCATCGCTTAGACTTAACGTTCTTTGAACTCAGGGAACGGCTACTGCATAGCCTTCCAACTTAACTTGAACATAACATGTTTTCTTGAGTGTCGACCGACCGTGGATAACTTTCCACTGAACCAACCGTGGCTCGTGCCTCTAAACCGACTCGTGTTCTATGCAACGCTGTCGCCCAAGTCATACTTCATATGACGGGCCTTGGGGTCGTGGGACTATTTATCTTGACAACCGCAGAATGAGCGGGACAGCACGTAGAATAACTTAGGTCGACCGACATAACTTTGCCTTACTCACTCAAGCCTACAACATAACCCAAGGGACGAGCAAAGGCTATGCCAAGCCTTGCGGGACAGGACCGTGCATGCTTTAGCAAGTAATTGTGCGGGCGACGCCTATGACTTAGGCTAACTCTCAGTTTTTGTACCGAAGACCAACTTACCTTCTCCCAAGCCACGGGACGAAGGACCGAGTGTCATTTTCAAAGCACGACGTGCACCAACTCCAAGCCGACAGTGGGACGTTTTCCATGTTCTAACTCGATTCAAACCGTCGGGATTATTCCCTTAGCTATGTGGATGCGTAGCTTTTATTATCAAGCCTAACTTGTGCAAGTTGAAAACACGATTTATTATGTGAAGGCAAAGATGAGGAGAGTTCACCGAAACTACCCCACCTGAGCGATGTCTCCGAGCAAGCCGTTGCAAGGCTAAGGCCGAACGTCGTCGGCGTTTCGATTCCTCCGATTGACTTTGCGGGACGGGGCACTACATCATACACCACTCAGAACAAGTCTCGTCCTCGAGACTTTCCTGAAGGCAAGCTATCCTACCATTTTTATGGCCAAAACTTAATCGTACACATTTCGCCTACGCGTTCCTTCGATTTCGAGCCACGCTCGCACTATTATCAATCTTTCCTTTAACACGATTTCAAGATCTCGACACACTCCCATCTTTCAAGCCTTGCTTGAACTCGTCGTATCACTTGGCTGGATCGTGCATGCATTCCAAGCGTCCCCAGAATACCTGCATTCAGCCAAGCCGCATGATGGAGAATTGTCATTCTCACTCGAGTCGCATCGTGCATATACCCAAGCGTCCCTGAAATATATGCATGTCAGCCGAGTCTCGTGAGCAGGGTTTCCTATATTCGTGATTTCCATGCATTCCAATCCTCAAGATCAATCTTTTCGATTAGCTAACACTTGCAACAGGGCGTCTCGCCTAACCGCTAGGCTATTTCTTTTCGAGGCTAAGTCAATGTCAGGATTGGAATCATAGTTCCCCAACAATAATGCCAACACTGACCCCAATCCTAGGGTCAAACCAAGGTCGATCATACGGGGTTTTCTACCCAAGCTCGCGTCACTCAGATTTCTAAACATCGAGCACGATCACCTAATTCGCATTACGGCACGCGTTGCGTATATTCAAATTCGTTCAATCACCAATTCTAACCAATTCATGTATTCGATCACGAGGTCATCTTGCTCGACAATACGTTGTGCCCCAATCTCACGCGAGTCCGATTATCCACGGTGGTTCATGAATCACCATGCAACGCACCCGCAGAATAATCATTCTCATCGGGGCGTAACTCTTGTTTGAGGTTAGACTAACTCATTTTCGATACGCGGATTGGACCTACACAATCCTCAAGTTCGATTCTTCAAGCACACAAATCCATTCTCGAGTCACCTTCGCGTCAAACCACAAATCGAAGCACAAATTGTCGCACCGTGCAAGTTCGACCACTCCCGCTGTATGAATCACCATACCAGCGCTCACGCAGAGTGATCGCCCAAATCGACGTGACGCATGTGCGAGGCTGGAGTAGCGCTCGCATAAGACAAGAACGTCAACATTGTGGTTATCGACGAAGCAAATCCAAACATTCCAGTTTTCATCCAAGCCAAGTTCGATCGTCATTCGTTCAACTTAGAAGAATCCTCGAGCCAGTCTATCTTTTCTTCGACACATTTTTAACATCCCAAGTATAGCATCCAACGTAACAGTGACATTTGCACGATCGTCATTCGCCGAGTCAGAGTACCCCCGAGTTATCGCATATCGATCTTTGATACGCCTCAATACCATCGACGATATGCGTAACTTGACGATCTTCCTTTGCAACAAATTTTGAGTCGTGCGACTAATGCTATTGTCCGAGTTGGATATTCCACAATTTTCTCGATATTCAAGATCAAGTTCGATCGCTATTCCTCAAGCTCGTTTCAAGATCGTTGTTCAAAACTCAAGTTACATTTCACTTGCATCAATCCGATATCGTACGCGCGATCCTCTAAGTTTCCTCGATCAAGACTATTCATTTCATTTGTCATTTCGAATCGTGTTCTCACTCGCGTTGCACAATCACAAGTTGTCCGAACGAGATGCTCGTTCGGGACATTCGAAGTCACGTCCAACTAAGCGTGACGCGTTCTAAGGCTTTGTGCGATTACATCGCCTCGCCGACATACTCGTAATCCTCAATATTCACTCGAACAATTTCCACGACGAACCATACACCATTCAGATTCGAGCCACTTGACTAGTCGTCGACACTCATTCTTATTCTTCTCCGAACCTATCACATACACCACTCGGATTCAAGCCATAAGATCTAGTCCTCAATCACGTTCGCGTCATGCGCTAAGATATCCTTCAGACTCGTTCGACAAATCGCTAGCGTAGTCGCTCGCGTCGTACCGACGCACTAAGTCGTTCGTACTATTTCCTCAAAATCCAAATCAATCTTCCGTGTACGCCTAAGCGTTAGTCCAATAGTATTCCTATCGATAGACACTCTAAGTGTATCTCCGTCCTGACCGAACGATACTTGATATCGCTCGCAACTCGTTTGCACCAAGGGTCAAGGTGCGCGACGCGAAACACAACTTAGCCAAAAGGCCGTATGCATAGCCATCCTGTGCGGACTATATCCCGAGTTTGCACGCTCAATTGCTAGGGTCGACGTTGGACTAATTAGGCATGCACGTGACTTGCTAAGGTCAACGTAGGACTATTCGGGCACACGTACGACTTTGCTAACATTAGCACATATTTTCTATCGAGTCAAGTTTGCAACGTTCGGCACAAAGGCCCTATCGACGCATTTGGCAACGGCCTACCGATGCGTTAGATTGAACGCTTGTACGAGCTTTCGAAAATATTTAGACTTATTGTATGGACATGCCGAGGGACATTTGAGAGAGAGCGCACCAACGATAACAACTTGCGAAAGCAACAGAGTTTTGCGAAAATATCGAAGTTAAAGAATTCAATCGACGGTCCAAGGACGTAAAGCCGTGCTCTGATACCACTATGTCACGCCCCGCTCCCGTAGGAGCGATTGTCCTCGCTAAGGCGTGATGCCGCACGAGCCTAGATTGCGCTCGTGCAAGGCGGGTTCCATAACGGCCGATTTCAGCGGCTGCGACGGGGTCGTCGCACAGAAGTCCCGAGCAGAGACATTGAATGATAGCAGCGGAATTTGAAGCAAACACATGAACACAAGTCATTCAAAAGAAACTCTTTATTGATACCGAATACAAGGTTACATTTGTGGGCGCAAGGCCAAATTACAATCACTCAAGCTCACTCTCCTCACATTTACAAGTTCACTCTGCTCTCTCTCATCTCTCAATACAAATGCTCGATCCAGCGGAAGCTTCGGAAGGCGATGTCCATACATTATGTCCCGTATTAGTCTTTACTCCATGCGGCCGTACGCTTCGAATCGCCAAGGAACTCCGTGCCTCGACGCATCCAAGCGAACTCCGCGCCACGAGCTTCTACCTGTGCCTGCACATGAAACACTGTGTGGGTGTCAGTACCACTGTACTGGTGGAGTGAGCTTCTCGCCCACCCATACAAAACCTACACGTTCATTTACTTTGTGCAGCTTAAATCCCTTTTCGATTGTCTTTCTACTCTTGCCTTAGGTTCAGTTTTAGGACCGGCGCCTTGGCGCAACTTGTGTGTCAAAACCATCCCGTGCTTGTAATGTCAACGTTAACTCATACTTTGTCGCTAGACCACTTCTCGTGCCGACAACGTTACCTATCAAGTCGTGTTTGCCTTACGGCCATAATCAGAGACGCAGCTACACGAAGGACTCCATTTCCTTGCCTCTAGACCTTTCTCGTGCTTGCATTGTCGACGCACCGACTTATACCAGTCTTTCTAGCCAAACTTTGGGACGTAACGACTCGGTCGTGCCATAACTCAATTCGTGTTTCAATATCTCCGAGGCAGCGCCTCCTTGTTTAGTCTTGCTTATACTTGTGTTGTGACAACGCGGCCGTGCCTCATAACTCAACGCAACTTCACACAACATGCCCTACGGCCCTTTTTGACTTAACTCGCAACTTAACAGTCGACGCCACATCTCGTGCCGAAGCACGTCGCTTTCGCTGTAGCCAAATCTTAGGCTCCGACATTGTGTCTTTTTAACTCATACATATTCAACTCAATCCACCGTCACACACACGGATTGCCGCCCGAGCCAACACCAAACTTACCATGTTAGTTGAAAACAATTATTATTAAGTGTTTGTTATGGGATTGGCCTAACCAGCCGCCTTGGACGTAGCCTGGCAGTACGAGACCCTTTCAACGCAGGTAGCGAGCCCCGATGAAAGTCCCCGCCTTACCGATCGCCTAACCAGCGTTGCCTATTACCCAGCTCGGCTACAACCAGTTTCTTCCTAGGCCGAGACGGTCCCGTGGCCCCGGAATTCCGCTCGAAGAAACCACCCCTTGTCGACAAGTGTCCAAGTTCATAAGGGTTACATGGAGTGTTTTAGGATACAGTTTGGGCTTGTTATGTGATCAATTCATTTACTTGGTTGTTTTAACTCTTTCCCTTTTTCATACTTCCTTTGCAGAGCCCCTAACCAGGGTTGCCTCGGCGACTAACCATCGCTTAGACTTAACGTTCTTTGAACTCAGGGAACGGCTACTGCATAGCCTTCCAACTTAACTTGAACATAACATGTTTTCTTGAGTGTCGACCGACCGTGGATAACTTTCCACTGAACCAACCGTGGCTCGTGCCTCTAAACCGACTCGTGTTCTATGCAACGCTGTCGCCCAAGTCATACTTCATATGACGGGCCTTGGGGTCGTGGGACTATTTATCTTGACAACCGCAGAATGAGCGGGACAGCACGTAGAATAACTTAGGTCGACCGACATAACTTTGCCTTACTCACTCAAGCCTACAACATAACCCAAGGGACGAGCAAAGGCTATGCCAAGCCTTGCGGGACAGGACCGTGCATGCTTTAGCAAGCAATTGTGCGGGCGACGCCTATGACTTAGGCTAACTCTCAGTTTTTGTACCGAAGACCAACTTACCTTCTCCCAAGCCACGGGACGAAGGACCGAGTGTCATTTTCAAAGCACGACGTGCACCAACTCCAAGCCGACAGTGGGACGTTTTCCATGTTCTAACTCGATTCAAACCGTCGGGATTATTCCCTTAGCTATGTGGATGCGTAGCTTTTATTATCAAGCCTAACTTGTGCAAGTTGAAAACACGATTTATTATGTGAAGGCAAAGATGAGGAGAGTTTACCGAAACTACCCCACCTGAGCGATGTCTCCGAGCAAGCCGTTGCAAGGCTAAGGCCGAACGCCGTCGGCGTTTCGATTCCTCCGATTGACTTTGCGGGACGGGGCACTACAGCAACATATCAGCGAGCAATAAGCACTATATTTCGCGAACATCTCCGAAAAATAGTCGAATGCTATGTTGATGATATTGCAGTCAAAAGTCGACGAAAGGAGGATCATATCCAAGATTTGAAGACTATCTTTGATTTAATGCGTCAGCATCAACTTAAAATGAACCCTACTAAGTCCTTCCTGGGCGTCTCTAGTGGTAAATTTCTCGGCTTCGTCATTACCGCTAAAGGTATACACGTGGATCCCGAGAAGATCAAAGCCATCCAAGAGATGCGTCCTCCACGCACCTTAAAAGAGCTACGAGGATTTCAAGGAAGAATTGCTTATATCAGGAGATTCATTTCCAACTTATCAGGACGCTGCAGACCATTCAACAAACTTCTAAAAAAAGGTGTATCTTTCATCTGGAACGAAGAATGTCAAAAAGCATTTGATGACATCAAACAGTACCTCATGAACCCTCCAGTTTTGGTACCTCCCGTCTCGGGAATACCATTTCTTCTATATGTTCGAGCTATGGATCATTCTCTTGGTGCATTACTCGCCCAGAAAAATAAAGATGGTCATGAACAGGCCATTTATTATCTCAGTCGCACAATGACAGGCGCTGAACCGCGTTATTCTCCAATCGAGAAAGAATGCCTAGCATTAATGTTTGCTGTTCAGAAAATACGACATTATATTATCGGTCAAACGATTCATGTCATTTCCAGAGTGAATCCCATCAGGATTATGATGAAGAAACCTGGTATTCTCAACTCCAGACTAGCTAATTGGGGAATCTTGTTAGCCCAATATGACATGCATTATATTCCTCAGAAGTCGGTTAAAGGACAGGCTCTTGCTGATTTTCTAGCAGCTCATGCAGTCCCAGAAGATTCTAAATTATATGATGAGATTTCCGATGAAGTTCTGGATTCAAATCTGGTTTCTGAAGAAGTTCCTACCTGGCGTCTATTCTTTGATGGAGCATCTAGAATAGGTCCTAACGGCAATATTGTCGCCGGAGTTGGAATTGTTCTTGTATCCCCAGAGGGATTAACTATTCAGAGGGCTTATTCTCTAGATCAATCATGTTCAAATAATGTTGCAGAATACAATGCGTTGCTCATTGGTCTCCAACTCGCTAAACATCTGGATGTTCAATATTTAGAAGTTTATGGAGACTCTAAGCTTATCATCAATCAGATCAGAGGAACGTATGAAGTTCGTCATCAAGATTTGATACCTTATCATCGAACATCACTCTCTATGGCCTCCTCCTTTGAAGGTTTCTTTATCGAACATGTTCGACGAGCCTATAATGCAGAAGCTGATGCTTTGGCTAATCTTGCTGCTGTATTAGCCATACCAATCAGACGTCAGCAAGTGATAGTGGTTTATAACCGAGAACTATTCTGCGTTGAAAATAATCTGGCTTTGGTTTTTCTCCATAATCCAGACGAAGATTCTCTCAACTTTGATGCTGAATTAAAATTTGACAAAGTTGAATTAAAATTTGACAAAGTGTCCTTGTCTTCTTCCGATTCTACTATGGAATATGTCTTTTCTAACAAAATAGACACCGTAACTGAAGACTAGAGACGTCCGTTTCTGGACTTTGTGTTGTATGACATACTTCCTAATAACCCGAGTGAAGCAGCATCTATCCGGCGCCGGTCTCTCAGATTCTATTATAATCATACTACGAAGACACTATATCGTCGAGCCTATGATGGTCTTCTCCTTCGATGCATCGCTGGTGAAGAAGCACAACAGATAATCCGTGAAGCACATGATGGCGTCTGCGGAGCTCACCAGCCAGGTCCAAAACTTCAAGATCGTATCCGACGTATGGGTTATTATTGGCCCACGATGGTAGCTGATACCATTCAATATGCTCGGAAATGTAAAGCCTGTCAAATTCATGCAGACTTTATCCATCAACCATCGGAGTTCTTACACCCAACAGCGGCATCATGGCCCTTTGAAGCTTGGGGCATGGACGTCATCGGTCCTATCAATCCACCATCATCAAAAGGACATCGATTTATTCTAGCAATAACTGATTACTTTTCTAAATTGGCTGAAGCAATCCCGTTATCTGAAGTCAAGACTTCTAATGTTATCAACTTTGTCAAACATCATGTCATCTATCGATTTGGTGTTCCTCGGCGTATTATCCATGATAATGGACCACAGTTCGTCAGCCAGAAATTCACTCGATTCTGTGATGATCATCGGATTAATAATCTGGCTTCTACAGCATATAATCCAGCAGCCAATGGACTAGCAGAAGCTTTCAACAAAACAATCATCAAACTCTTGAAAAAGTTCGTTTCTTCCAATAAACGTAACTGGAGTGAGAAGCTTGGTGAATGTTTATGGGCTTATCGTACCACAGTTCGCAATGCGACCGGATGTACACCTTTCTCTTTGGTATATGGGTGTGAAGCTGTTCTTCCTCTGGAGATCCAGATTCCTTCTCTGAGAATTGCAATCTCCAATGAACTTACAACAGAAAACAATGATCGACTTCGACTTCAAGAGTTGGAAGCTCTAGATGAAAAACGATTGTATGCGCAACAAAATATCGAGCTATATCAAGCCCGAATCTCAAAAGCTTTTAATCGGAAAGTCAAAGTCAGAGCATATCAAAAGGGAGAATTGGTCCTTACTGTCAGACGTCCGATGACCAAGACACATATGAGCAAAGGAAAATTTGACGCGAAATGGGAAGGCCCATTCGTAGTAAACAAAGTCTTCTCTAATGGAGCATATCAGCTTGCCTCAAAAATTTATTCTTCTCTACAAAAGCTATTTCGATGTCATTATCCCCAGCGGAAACTGATATTCTACCATGTATCATTTTTCCAGAGAATTTGATATTTTGTCTTATTAGATTCCCAGTGGATTTAATAAAGATCTTGTATAGAAAATCATGTCCATATCACCTCTGAATTTTCTATCTCAGTATGTACCATATTCTATGAAAATGATATCTCGTCCTTTTGATTTTTGAGTCTAAAAGATCAGTGAATAAAGGCAAAATAATATAAAGCAGGAAGGATACATCATAAACAAAGTTTCCTTAAACAGAGTTTATTTGAGACAAATTCTTCAAGAAGTACATCATCATGGAAGATCACTGGTATCCCTTTCGTACTTGGGACGAGGACCACATACATAATTAGCAAAAGAATTGAATACATCATTTCCTGACCGCATCAAGAACTGACAGGCAGCCAGCCTCATTGCTTCTTCTTCTTCGGTTTCTCCTTGTTCGACCAAGAAATCCAAGATATCTTTCGGCAACTTGGGAGCAGACGAGCTTTCGCCCGTCTCCTTCTTTTGTGGAGTTGAGTGCTCTTTAGCATTTTCATCGACTTTGGAGACGACTTCGGTTTTCTTCGTGTTCTCTTCGGAAGACATTTTGAATAAAGGAGAATAATGTATGATCCTTCTACTCAAAGAGATGCTCTATTTATAGGCATATATTTGCCAGAATTAAAGGAACGTGTCTTTTCCCGATATTCATTCATTAATACTTGACGGTTCATCCGTGCATTTATTATATTCATCCGATGGTTCGTCTGTTCATAATCTTCTATCGATTGGAATTCGTTATCTTTCACATTTTCATAACCTTTGACCTCTGTATAAATACAAATCTGACTTTCTTTTTTTGAGTCTTTACATCCTATCACGTCCATATTACCTCTGATGGTATTGTACACTCTAAAAACAGAAATCAAGATTTCTATTTATCATGTTCTTTTTACATCCAGAGAGATACAAAATCACTTCAGATAAAGAAGATTTATCATTTCCATTATCATATTTTCATAAAAAGTCTATTACATTTCTTAGACTTTCCTACAAATCATAATGGAAATCTATTACAAATCTTGGATTTTTATTCTATGTACAACTGAGATCTATTTCTTCTTGGATCTTCTCTGGCAATCTCGTTGTTTGTGGCAATTCCTGGGTGTCCAGCAGGAATCAAACTCTGGTCTTATCTCTCAGACGAGAGGAGAACCACAGAGTATGGCAACACGATGGCGTGTTGCTGCCAATACAGCGCGTGGAGGAACGGCGGCACCTCAAGCAGATAGGAATGTATCCAAACCTTGGGATACAATTCCTAGTTCTGCCGTAAAAGGAACTCTACTACCCGATTTCTCAGGATAGAGTTGACTCCACCATCCAACTCTCGTGTATAAAGGCTCTTCCTACCATCTGAGGAAGACCCTTCTATCACACGAAGAGTTCTGAGTTGTCTGATGTACGCGTCAAAAGCGTATGAGCTCCCTGATGTAGATGTCAGAAGAACATTGTCCACAGCATCCATATCACCAATGCCAGTTCTGAAGAAGGTTTTCAGCCAAAATTCTGCAAGAAACAGTAAAGAAAAATCAGTTAACAGAAACTGGCCAAGCAAAGACAGATGCATTCTGTTCATTTCGGGAAGATGAATTTGTCCTTAGCAAACAAAAAAATTCGATGCGTGCATATTGAACTTACCACTGAGTTTGCTGCTAAGGATTGACAGATCCATGTCTGGTAGCGTGCACAGAGATTTGACATCAGACAACATGACTTTCCTATTTCCTTCTCATAGAAAATTCATTCTCAGAAGAGAGGAAGAAGAATGGGAAGATGAGTTTGCGTGGAGTTCATCCATCTATTTAAAAGGGTCAAGTGCAGGTCTATTCTTGGAAGGGATCCGCATGAATAGCGCTCGTAAACGTGGAATGAATGACACGTGTACCTTGGAAACCAGCACAGCCTTGGAAATATTCAAAGAGTGCTTTCCACAATATTGAAAGATAGCGTAACTTACGGGCTATTTATTGGTGCACGCTATTCATTGGCGTACGTTATTTAGCGTAAATCACAATGTTAAAGGACATCGTAATTTATAGCGTAACATACGCTGATACACGCTATTCAGTGGAATTCACAAAACATTGGGAAATAGCGTAATATACGCTATTTCATTGGCATACGCTATCTAGCGTAACTTACAACTTGGAAGATGGCGTATTCTACAGTTATTCATCGGTGCATGTTAGTTTTCAACACAAAATTATACTAAACAGAGAATTCTTGAATATTCATTTTCATTAAAGGCACTGATGGCCTTACAAAACAAAAAAGAGAGAGGGAAAGAAAGGGGTGCAACAAAGTCACGCTCTATTTTTCAGAGCGACTAAGCTTGACGCCTAACTCTTCTACGCTTCGGACCCCCATGCGGTGTAACAGAGTAATGAACATTTTACGCTTCTCTGCGAGGCTCTGCCCATCAAAAGAAGAGGAGCCGTCCAGACCAAAGTAGCCCAAGAAATTCTTGGCTAAATGCATAGGGTCGTCCTTGAGCTCGATGACGACAGGTTCGGGTTCTTGGCCCCCAAAAGTGGGGTCACCATGGGAACAGAATCCCAACTTACGTGCTTCTTCTTCATCAGCTTCCTTTGGAGTCATGGTTTCAAAAGATGAAAGTCAAAAATTGAATTCTCTCGGTTTATATAATAGAGCTTGCTGGCTGTTCATATTCTTCCATCAGATTCAATCAATCTCGAAAAATGAAGAGTCATCATGACATTTAATGAACTCATGCCAGCGTGTCAGGACTCATTCCCACTTTCTGTTCAAAGTAATTTCGAACTTTTGAAACTCATAAAGTTCGAAAACTTTGAAGGGGGTCTTGTAGGATGTGGAAAATTATGACACGCTGTCATTTTTATCCATACGCTTAAAGACAGATGTCAGTTGAAGCCATACGCTCAGTAAATATTTTATTATTTACTGAAGTGACAGCACAGCATATGTTTAAATGAGGAATGAATCTGACACTTCATCTTTCATGCAAAGACAGCTGTCACGAGAAAAGTAACCGTCGTATAGGTTTTCGAAGAGCCGATTTTGTCTTTTACGAGGACAACTCAGCAGCCTTCATAAATACAAAACCCATCATTATTGTCAGTTTTGACAGTCTGTCAGCCGTCAAATCCGCAGTCACGACGCTCGAGAAGATTTTTTCAGTTATGGGAAGATATGGTGTACCAAAGAAGATTGATGATAGCCACGTGGCCACTTCTCTAGTGAGCGTATCAACCTCACATGACTCCTTCTTCACCCAGTCAAGTGAGCGTATCAACCTCACATGACTCCTTCTTCACACAGTCAAGTGAGCGTATGGACCTCACATGATTCCTTGTTAACCAAGCGAGCGTATGACCTCACATGACTCCTTGCCCATAAAGTGAGCGTATGGATTTCCTATGGCACTACGCTGTCCAAGTCAGCGTATAAATTCTCCTTCAACAAGGCAGCGTATTACAGCAACCATATCCAGGATTACAGTCAACACAAGTTCTCACGTGTCCTGTACCAGTTATCCACTTCTCTAGAAGTTATGCAACGTGGCATCCAGGCCATCAATCTCTCCTGAACATGCTCCATTACTTTCAACCGCACGCTAATGTGTCTCCATCAGAATTCGCCACGCGTCCCTGCAGTTATGCACACGTCAAGTAACTACCTGAGCGTATGCTTAAGGACAGTTATCCTGAACTCTATAAAAAAGAGTTTCTTCATCTTCATCAGAGACTACAGTCATTTTCAGAGAGAACAGAGAGATTGCCCAGTTGCTGTCCAAGTTCTTCGAAGTTCGAGTTTTCTTCATCGCATCGTCCAAGGGATAAAGTAATCGTCTTCTAGATTAGATTCCTACAGTTGTAATTTTCTCAGATATAAAATAAATAAAGTGAATTTATTTATGGAAAACAATTGCGCTGGCGCTTCTTAGCCCAGCGTTTCCTTTCCCCTTGCGCGCATGGCTCTTGCGCAGTCCACTTCTGCGCAATCCATCCATGTGCCATCCATTCCTGCGCAACCTGATCCAGCGCAATCCATCTGCTGCGCCATCCACCCCTGCGCAGTTGGCCCCTGGCGCACTTGACTCCTGCGCAACCCGACCCCAGGGTTCCTGGCGCAATCTGTCTAATCATGGAGATTTGGTTTTATTTTTCCTTAAGCTTGGCTCTTCTATAGTCCTGTGTATTGATATTTTATTAGATATTTTACGCTCATTTTATATCCTTACGCCTTTTGTCATGAACTTGATTTTACTTAATATGTTTGGAATGACTATTGTACATGGCATGGTATGACAAGGAACTAGCATAACACGACAAGTGACCCGTAGTAGTGCACTCCTGGCATGACCAACCTGACATGATAGTGGCCCGTCGTGGCGCACTCCTGACAAGTACCCTGACATGATTTATCTTGATAACTTGATAGTGGCCCGTGGCGGCGCACTCTTGACTTGACTTGACTTGTAACATGACTTGATAACTTAATGCTGTTGCGACGGCTAACCCGACTTGACAAGAATAAGTGGCCTGGACCCCGTGGGTGAATGTGTTTGTACAAATAAACCTGTCTTGTCTTGCATCATGTCTAGGACATGAATCCCTGGTTTCCCACGGTCAGGGATTCATACTGAATATGGCTAGGATTAATGACTAGATTACTCAAATAGTTCATGGAGAATTTCCCAGTTACCTGTTGCCCCTTTGGTCCCGGCCTTATATATATATATACTTGGGATTTGTTGCTATCCATCGAGATGAGCGCACTTCCAGCCCGCCGTCGAGTGTGGTACCTTAGGACACATGTATCTTACTACAGTGTGTCTGCTATATCCTGCTATCTTTTCCTTTTCTTGCTGGGATCACTCAGGTAGTAACAAACAGGTAACAGGACTTGGAATTCTCACTCATCTTGTTAGTAACTAGGCTTGTGATAACCCTAGTTAGTTAAAGTAGCAAGCCGTACTTATTGCTTGGCCGTGGTTGATTGTATGAGAATAACCTGTCTAGTCTTGTCTTGATTCCTGCATAAGAATTACTACCTGTCATGATTTTCTTATATCTTGCCGATAAATGGTGGGAGAATCCAAGTTCCGTTCAGACGAAGGGTTACAACCCCGGTCCTTGTTTGGTTTACGGGTTGTAACTTGGTTATCTGAATAGTCCCATGGTTATCTCATCGTATATCACCTGTTATATTTTTCCTTAATTCCTGTCTTTATTACCTTATATTATTGTGCTAATTGCTGGCTTTGGTTCTTATTTTGTGGCCTCCTTTGTGGCAATTGCTCTTTCTGGGGTCTGACCCAGCTGGTTTTGTATGACCAGATACCGGAGCAGCAGCAAAGGATCTACCTGTTTTCCAGCCCGATGGTGAAAACTAGACGGAACCCGGGCCAAGAGTGGGTTTTCTTTTTGTCTTGCCCACCTCATTGTAAAAATATTCTTTTGAGGCGTTTAGCCGCCGAGCAAGTGTTAGCTCGTTTGCAACTTTAATTACTGTCTGCCTACGGACTGTAATCATGATTGGCAACTCGAGGTTGATCATGTATGACTTAACTCTTGCTAGTCCTTACGTTTTGTACGACTAGCTTCATGATCATCTGGATATGTAATATTTGGGACGCCTTACAATTGTATATTTGGTGATCTGATATCTTGTGATTATTATTAGTTGGTTGAGATTGAGACAATAGGATAATTTATGACCTTAATAGGCTGTTGGCTTGTAGATAAACCCTCATATATCTAGACAGCCGTGACCGTATAGTGAGATGGATTCCATTTCATTATACGTAGCTGGCTGTGTCCGCCCCCGCTCTCCAGTATTCTGGTTCTGGGGCATGACAGATTCGGTTCAAACCGAACCAAATATGTGAAAACCGAAATAACCGTAAATCGTATTTCTCAAAACCGAAAATCGAACCGTTTTTATAAAAACCGAACAAAATCGAACCGAATTAATTCAGTTCGATTTTTGGTCGGTTCGGTTTCATGGACCAATGTGCATGGCCTTCAAGTTTTTAGCAAAATGGGCCTATTTAAATATTTTTTAAAAAAAAATATATGATATTATTGTATTTATGAATTGTTATATTACATAGAGTGAAAGATATTAGTATATATAGATTGAGGGTAGATAGAGAGAGTGCTCAAAGAAGCACCGAGATAGAATAGAAGAAGAGAGTGTGCTCAGTTAGGAATTAATAAACATTAGTATATTTATATTGTGGGTAGTTTGATAAATTACTAAATCTAAATCGGTTTTCGGTTCGGTTCTGTTTTTCGGATGAAGAACCGAAAACCGAACCGTTATTTTAAATTTTCAAAATTTTAGACCGTAAACCGAACCGATAATCGAAAAATCGAACCGTTTGTCATATTTTGGTTCGGTTCGGTTCGGTTTTCGATTTTCAACCGTTATATGCTCACCCCTATATCCGTCGAGATACCCCTGTATCGACATTTTGCAAACTTGTCCATAACTTTGTGTACAGTCGTCGAATCGAGACGAAACTTGTGCCAACAGGTCCGGATCGAAATTCTGGTCCTGCATGCCAAGTTTGGTTCGATTCTGAGAAGGTCGAATCGGAACCCAATTTTGGCGGGCCCGCGACCCACTCAAACGGGAGATTTTTGTACACGGCTCCTCGGAATCCAAAACTGGACATACCGTTGAGTTTCTCTCCTCAAACTAAAATCGTAGACAGGTAGTTTGACGACTTTAGAGACCGTAGATTTTGGCACGCATTTCGGTGCAAAATGGGTCTAACGGCGGACATCGTTTTGACCTGAAATTACAATTTTGCCCATGTTCCAGAATTTTACTTTTGGACAGGCATTTTCTAGGTATATCTTCTTCACTGAGATCATTTTTGGTGTTTGTTTCAGCGTCCGGAGTTGTTTGGAGATTGTGATGTTTCTAGGCTGACATTGTGATTACTTGAACTTGCCACTTTGCACCACAGGCAAGATACCTTGCCACCTTACTCTATGATTATTATATTCTTATTTTCAGTTATTATTTTCAGTATTTTATTTCATGATATTTAAACTGTGCGTCCAAGTCACACTTGGGTGCAAGCGACTCTATCGGTCGTTTTTCTTGCTTTATTTATTCTCTTGCATTGACTTAGCTTATTGACCATCCATTGATGTTGAGGTATTGGTATATCTCATATGGCCTTGACACTTATTGTACCACGTGATGTGAGTCACATGTAGGACACGTTTCTGCGTAGTTGGCTGGCCACCGATACGTATGGAGCGTACGACGGATAGGAGTAACTGCCAATAGTATTGCATGTTAGAAGACTTGGCGGTTACTAGAGGTTCATATCAGTCATGGAGATGATGATACTAGGCATTGGGTGGGGAGAACAATACCTGACGTATGGGCTTCTTTACACTTCCATGATTACATGTGCGCTCCTCCGGAGACGCAGGCTCCAGGCGCCCTCTGACGTTTCCCAGAGCGTTATGGACGTACCCCTTGCACATGGTACCCTCTGACGCTTCCCGAGCGTTATGGACGTAGGCCCCTGGTACCCTTTATGGGAACTATGCCGATCCTATTTTCAGCCAGGGTTCATGCATCGAAGGATTGTATCTCAACTGCATATTCACAGTAGAATGGTCAGGAACCCGATTGCATGCATACCTTTTCTCTTATTATATTATCACAGTTTATATGGTATGGTGTTTTCTTGTATCTTGCTATGTCCCCTGAGGACCTGGTTATCTCTCCAGGTTTAGACGATTTTCCACAGGAGTACGGAGCGGCATTGGAGCTATCCTACATTGACGACGAGACAGTGCCTACTGATTTCTAGTTTATTCTATATTTGAGACAGTTGTAGACATTATTTTATATCTCTTTTTTTTTCTATTTTGCGGAGGTCGGACTCCGATCTTGTGAGACTATTTTTCATAGCTGTTTGGAGTGAGTTTGTTCACCCGGCTATCTTTTGATACTCTTATTTATTTATTTGGACTTCATTATCTTCTGTGTTGAGCTGTGATGAGATTAGATATGTTATTCTGGCCTGTGATTATTTATTTACAGCTTATGTGCATATATGAGGATTCCATATATTGGAGTGTTCTTCGTATATGTGTAGCTGGCATGTTCACGTACTTGGTCCTACGTATTTTGGGACTGGGGCGTTACATGTTTTTGTTGTGGCACATGCAGGTCAGATTTAATATTGTTGGATTACATGACTGTGCCCAACAAGCCTGCATATAGGAATAGGAATATCTCATCCAGAACTACTACTATCCCTTGGCTTCCAATCTTTTCGAAACTTCCTTGATTATTCGATTTACTTCATATCTAATCTTTCCTAATATCAACTTATCTTTCTCGTGCCAACAGTATGAATCTACGTAGCGGACGCACTTCTGCCTTGGCCCTCACATGTAGCAAGGAGACTACTCCGGAGGGACAGAATCCTCCCATGACTCCAGCGACACCCTACCAGCCAGGACTGTCGCAGCCTACTACGACACCGACGACGGAGTACCCAAATATCGCAGCACCCCCAGGCAGCCAGGCTGGACAGACTACTACCATGCCACCTGGAGGGAATGTACTACTGCCTCCTCCCCCACCATTCCCTCAGCAGTTTCCTCCACAGTCGGGACCTCAGATGCCTCCACCACCGACTGATGGGAGCCCTACTACTCAGTTTATGTATACCATGATACAGGCTCAGTGGCAGCAGACTGAGCTGATGAGACAGGCGATGATGGCAGCTATGGCTAGACCCCCACCACCTCCTCCAGCACCAGTGCCAGCACCGGCTCTGTATCCCTATGAAGGCTCTTTCAAGAATTTCACAGATATGAACCCCAAGGCCTTTAGAGGCACAGAAAAGCCACTAGAGGTGTCACAGTGGCTTATTAGTACCGAGAAGCCACTGAAGGCATCCCAGTTGCCAGCTCGAGATTGGATGACAGCAGTGGACCTACTGTTAGAAGATAATGCTCACCACTGGTGGAAGGCGGAAGAGAGACGATTAGGCACTGGGATCACCTGGAAGCAGTTCTATGATGCATTTTATGAGAGATTCTTCCCTATTCATGTTCGAGATGGTCTCTACGACCAGTTCCTTCCTCTGAAACAAGGGAATATGACAGTTGATGAGTATGACTCGGAGTTCAATCGCCTGAGTCGATTTGGTGCGGGATTGATTCCGACAGAGTTAGAGAAGGCAAGGAGATTTCACCAGGGGCTTGCACCAGAGCTCAAGTCTTATACGACTACTCAGTCCCGAGTCTCCCATTCAGCTGTCTTGGAAGAAGCTCGTGCTCAGGAGATTCTTCGTAAGGAACAGCAGCAGACATCGAGGTGCCATACCCCAGCAGTTACACCAGCCCAAGCCACCCAGAGTGGACCTATCAGGAGGACCACAGGACAGTTCCAGCAGAGGCCCTCACCTTATCAGAAGCCCGTTTGCCATTACTGCAAAAAACAAGGACATATCCAGAACGACTGCAGGACTCGCCTTGGATTATGCTTGAGATGTGGATCCAATCAGCACATGCTCAAGGATTGTCCGGAGCAACATGCAATAGTACAAGCTCGACAAAATCTAAGGCCCACAACCCCAGCTCTCCCAGCACCGCGACCAATAGCAGGAGCACCTCGTCCACCATTGCCTCCCCAAGGCACACAATACAACAATGCCAGAGCTCAGGGCCCGGGACAAAATTTTGGACAGGCATTCTCACTTGCTGTTGAAGATATAGAGACAGAGGCGGAGGTTATAGCAGGTATGGTTCTAGTTGCATCTTTTTCTGCTATTACATTATTTGATACTGGAGCCACTCATTCATTTATAGCCACTAGTTTTGCCACTAGACACAGCATTCCCATCACACCCTTAGCTAAGAATGTTAAAATCCTCACTGGAGGAGGAGTTGTACCTGTTAGTGGTGTTTATAGATGTTGTCCTATAGTGATAAATGGTAGAGAGATGGTGGCACGACTTCTTGTATTCCCTATGCCAATATTTGATGTGGTTCTTGGAATGGACTGGTTGAGCCAGCATTTCGCTCTCATCGACTACCATAGGAGCAGTATTATCTTTAGACCACCGAATGCGGCAGAGTTTGAGTTCACCAAAGAAGACGGAGAGAGTTGTGATGCACCCACTTTGGGAACTCACATGATGATGCATGACACCCCTTAGCACCCTATTATCACCGAGTTCGAGGATGTATTTCCCGAGGAATTGCCAGGACTACCACCTGACCGAGATATTGAGTTTTCTATTCAGCTTATTCCCAGAGCCGAGCCTATTTCATCCCGAGTATATCGTCTGGCACCCAAGGAGTTGGTAGAGATGAAGACGCAGATTGATGACTTATTAGAGAGGGGATTTATTCGTGCCAGTGCGTCACAATGGGGAGCGCCCGTTCTTTTTATGCCTAAGAAAGGCGGGACAGTGCGCATGTGCATTGACTACAGAGCATTGAATGCAGTGACGGTGAAGAACAAGTATCCCTTGCCGCGTATAGACGATCTATTTGACCAACTGAGTGGAGCAAAAGTATTCTCCAAGATTGACTTACGATCGTGCTATCACCAATTGATGGTTCAGAAGGAAGACATTGCAAAGACGGCCTTTCGTTCGAGGTATGGATACTACGAGTTCTTGGTCATGCCTTTCGGTTTGACCAATGCTCCCGCAGTTTTCATGAATTTAATGAACAAGATCTCTCACCAATACTTGGACAAATTTGTAGTAGTCTTTATAGACGATATATTGATTTACTCCAAGAGTCAAGAGGAGCATGAGAAGCATTTACGGATAGTTTTAGGAACATTGAGGAACGAGAGACTCTTTGCGAAGCTTAGCAAGTGTGATTTCTTTCTCAAAGAGGTAGCATTTCTTGGTCATATTGTTACGGGTGATGGTAAATCAGTAGACCCACTCAAACGGGCAATTTTTGTACACGGCTCCTCGGAATCCAAAACTGGACATACCGTTGAGTTCCTCTCCTCAAACTGAAATCGTAGACAGGTAGTTGGATAACTTTAGAGACCGTAGACTTTGACACGCGTTTCGGTGCAAAGCTGGTCCAACGGCGGACATCGTTTTGACCTGAAATTATAATTTTGCCCCTGTTCCAGAATTTGACTTTTGGACAGGTGTTTCCTAGGTATATCTTCTTCACCGAGATCATTTTTGGTGTTTGTTTCAGCGTCCGGAGTTGTTTGGAGATTGTGACGTTTCTTGGCTGACATTGTGATTACTTGGACTTGCCACTTTGTACCACAGGTAAGATACCTTGTCACCTTACTCTGTGGTTATTATATTCTTATTTTCAGTTGTTATTTTCAGCATTTTATTTCGTGATATTTAAACTGTGCGTCCAAGTCACACTTGGGTGCAAGCGACTCTATCGGTCGTTTTTCTTGCTTTATTTATTCTCTTGCATTGACTTAGCTTATTGACCACCCATTGATGTTGAGGTATTGGTATATCTCATATGGCCTTGACACTTATTGTACCACGTGATGTGAGTCACATGTAGGACACGTTTTCGCGTAGTTGGCTGGCCACCGATACGTATAGAGCGTACGACGGATAGGAGTAACTGCCAATAGTATTGCATGTTAGAAGACTTGGCGGTTACTAGAGGTTCATATCAGTCATGGAGATGATGATACTAGACATTGGGTGGGAAGAACAATACATGACGTATGGGCTTCTTTACACTTCCATGATTACCTGTGCGCTCCTCCGGAGACGCAGGCTCCAGGCACCCTCTGACGTTTCCCAGAGCGTTATGGACGTACCCCTTGCACATGGTGCCCTCTGACGCTTTTCGAGCGTTATGGACGTAGGCCCCTGGTACCCTTTATGGGAACTATGCCGATCCTATTTTCAGCCAGGGTTCATGCGTCGAAGGATTGTATCTCAACTGCATATTCACAGTAGAATGGTCAGGAATCCGATTGCATGCATACCTTTTCTCTTATTATATTATCACAGTTTATATGGCATTGTGTTTTCTTGTATCTTGCTATGTCCCCTGAGGACCTGGTTATCTCATCAGGTTTAGACAATTTTCCACAGGAGTACGGAGCGACATTGGAGCTATCCTACATTGACGACGAGACAGTGCCTAATGATTTCTAGTTTATTCTATATTTAAGAAAGTTGTAGACATTATTTTACATCTCTTTTCTTTCTATTTTGCGGAGTTCGGACTCCGATCTTGTGAGACTATTTTTCATAGCTGTTTGGAGTGAGTATGTTCACCCGGCTATCTTTTGATACTCTTATTTATTTATTTGGACTTCATTATCTTCTGTGTTGAGCTGTGATGAGATTAGATATGTTATTCTGGCCTGTGATTATTTATTTACAGCTTATGTGCATATATGAGGATTCCATATATTGGAGTGTTCTTCGTATATGTGCAGCTAGCATATTCACGTACTTGGTCCTACGTATTTTGGGACTGGGGCGTTACATGTTTTTGTGGTGGCCCATGCAGGTCAGATTTAATATTGTTGGGTTACATGACTGTGCCCAACAAGCCTGCATATAGGAATAGGAATATCTCATCCAGAACTACTACTATCCCTTGGCTTCCAATCTTTTCGAAACTTCCTTGATTATTCGATTTACTTTATATCTAATCTTTCCTAATATCAACTTATCTTCCTCGTGCCAACAGTATGAATCTACGTAGCGGACGCACTTCTGCCTTGGCCCTCACATCTAGCGAGGAGACTACTCCGGAGGGACAGAATCCTCCCATGACTCCAGCGACACCCTACCAGCCAGGACTGTCGCAGCCTACTACGACACCGACGACGGAGTACCCAAATATCGCAGCACCCCCAGGCAGCCAGGCTGGACAGACTACTACCATGCCACCGGGAGGGAATGTACCACTGCCTCCTCCTCCACCATTCCCTCAGCAGTTTCCTCCACAGTCGGGACCTCAGATGCCTCCACCACCGACTAATGGGAGCCCTACTACTCAGTTTATGTATACCATGATGCAGGCTCAGTGGCAGCAGACTGAGCTAATGAGACAGACGATGATGGCAGCTATGGCTAGACCCCCACCACCTCCTCCAGCACCAGTGCCAGCACCGGCTCTGCATCCCTATGAAGGCTCTATCAAGAATTTCACAGATATGAACCCCAAGGCCTTTAGAGGGATGGAAAAGCTACTAGAGGTGTCACAGTGGCTTATTAGTACCGAGAAGCTACTGAAGGCATCCCAGTTGCCAGCTCGAGATTGGATGACAGTAGTGGACCTACTTTTAGAAGATAATACTCACCACTGGTGGAAGGCGAAAGAGAGACAATTAGGCACTGGGATCACCTGAAAGCAGTTCTATGATGCATTTTATGAGAGATTATTCCCTATTCATGTTCGAGATGGTCTCTACGACCAGTTCCTCCATCTGAAATAAGGGAATATGACAGTTGATGAGTATGACTCGGAGTTCAATCGCCTGAGTCGATTTGGTGCGGGATTGATTCCGACAGAGTTAGAGAAGGCGAGGAGATTTCACCAGGGGCTTGCACCAGAGCTCAAATCTTATACGACTACTCAGTCTCGAGTCTCCCATTCAGCTGTCTTGGAAGAAGCTCGTGCTCATGAGATTCTTCGCAAGGAACAGCAGCAGACATCGAGGCGCCATACCCCAGCAGTTACACCAGCCCGAGCCACTCAGAGTGGACCTATCAGGAGGACTACAGGACAGTTCCAGCAGAGGCCCTCACCTTATCAGAAGCCCGTTTGCCATTACAGCGAAAAATAAGGACATATCCAGAATGACTGCAGGACTCGCCTTGGATTATGCTTGAGATGTGGATCCAATCAGCACATGCTCAAGGATTGTCCGTAGCAACATGCAATAGTACAAGCTCGACAAAATCTGAGGCCCACAGCCCCAGCTCTCCCAGCACCGCGGCCTATAGAAGGAGCACCTCGTCCCCCATTGCCTCCCCAAGGCACACAGTACAACAATGCCAGAGCTCAGGGCCCGGGACAAAATTTTGGACAGGCATTCTCACTTGCTGTTGAGGATATAGAGACAGAGGCGGAGGTTATAGCAGGTATGGTTCTAGTTACATCTTTTCCTGCTATTACATTATTTGATACTGGAGCCACTCATTCATTTATAGCCACTAGTTTTGCCACTAGACACAACATTCCCATCACACCCTTAGCTAAGAATGTTAAAATCCTCACTGGAGGAGGAGTTGTACCTGTTAGTGGTGTTTGTAGATGTTGTCCTATAGTGATAAATGGTAGAGAGATGGTGGCACGACTTCTTGTATTTCCTATGCCAATATTTGATGTGGTTCTTGGAATGAACTGGTTGAGCCATCATTTCGCTCTCATCGACTGCCATAGGAGCAGTATTATCTTTAGACCACCGAATGCGACAGAGTTTGAGTTCACCAAAGAAGACGGAGAGAGTTGTGATGCACCCACTTCGGGAACTCACATGATGATGCATGACACCCCTCAGCACCCTATTATCACCGAGTTCGAGGATGTATTTCCCGAGGAATTGCCAGGACTACCACCTGACCGAGATATTGAGTTTTCTATTGAGCTTATTCCCGGAGCCGAGCCTATTTCATCCCGAGTATATCGTCTGGCGCCCAAGGAGTTGGTAGAGATGAAGACGCAGATTGATGACTTATTAGAGAAGGGATTTATTCGTGCCAGTGCGTCACCATGGGGAGCACTCGTTCTTTTTGTGCCTAAGAAAGACGGGACCGTGCGCATGTGCATTGACTACAGAGCATTGAATGCAGTGACGGTGAAGAACAAGTATCCCTTGCCGCGTATAGACGATCTATTTGACCAACTGAGTGGAGCAAAAGTATTCTCCAAGATTGACTTACGATCGGGCTATCACCAATTGAAGGTTCGGAAGGAAGACATTGCAAAGACGGCCTTTCGTTCGAGGTATGGACACTACGAGTTCTTGGTCATGCCTTTCGGTTTGACCAATGCTCCCGCATTTTTCATGAATTTAATGAACAAGATCTTTCACCAATACTTGGACAAATTTGTAGTAGTCTTTATAGACGATATCTTGATTTACTCCAAGAGTCAAGAGGAGCATGAGTTGCATCTACGGATAGTTTTGGGAATATTGAGGAACGAGAGACTCTTTGCGAAGCTTAGCAAGTGTGATTTCTTTCTCAAAGAGGTAGCATTTCTTGGTCATATTGTTACAGGCGATGGTATATCAGTAGACCCAGAGAAGATCACGGCAGTCAAATCATGGCCCGCTCCCACAACAGCTTCTGAAGTGAGAAGTTTCCTCGGACTTACGGGTTACTACCGACGGTTCGTAGAAGATTTCTCTCGAATAGTGGGGCCTATGGCTTGATTGACTTGCAAGGATCAGGAGTTTGTATGGACAGACGAGTGTCAAGCCACTTTTGACGAGTTGAAGAAGCGGTTGACCACAACACCGATCTTGACACTACCATCGGGCCCAGGAGGATTTGTGATCTACAGCGACGCATCCGGGGAGGGATTAGGATGTGTATTGATGCAGCACGGTCGTATAGTAGCTTATGCATCGCGACAGTTGAGAGTGCACGAGAAGAATTATCCGACCCACGATCTAGAGCTCGCAGCGGTTATCTTTGCTTTAAAGCTATGGAGACACTACTTGTACGGCGAAAAGGTTGATATCTACACTGATCATAAGAGCCTCAAGTACGTGTTCACTCAAAAGGAGTTGAATATGCGACATCGACGTTGGTTGGAGTTGATAAAGGATTATGAGATCGAGCTTCATTATCATCCGGGCAAGGCTAATATCGTGGCAGACGCATTAAGCCGTAAGCCCATGGCACACTTTTTGACTACACAGAAGGAATTGATTAGAGACTTGGAGCAGCTTGGTATTGAGGTAGTATTACCTGGAGCAGACGGCATATTAGCCAACATTCAAGTACAATCATCATTGGTAGAGCGCATCAAGGCAGCATTGCCTAATGATGCTAGATTTTGACGGCTGAAAGAAAGGACTGAAGCAGGAGAGCAGACAGGATTGAGGATCCACACCGATGGGACATTATGATGTGGTGATCGCATTTATGTTCCCAATGGAGATCTACGGTAGGAGCTGATGGCCGAGGCTCACAGTTCGACTTACTCCATTCATCCTGGAGGGACCAAGATGTTGTTTGCCATTAAAATTGTTTGATTGAAAATTTTAACACAAACAGAACAGTGTTACAATATAGGACTTAGATGTAGTCCTAGGAGTACACTTTTGTTTAAGCTGGGTCCTTAGTGCCAATGGAGCGAGTGGTAATGCGTTGACTCCGTTGACGGGCTGACGACGGTTATCGGTTCTCTGAAGGTGTAGATTGCTCTGGGTGCTGGAGCTTGCCGAGAGGAGGAAGATGTTGAGTGTCTGTATCTGCCTCTCTGGTGATTCTCTGTATGTTCGCTGTGGATTCTGTGCGTTGGTGAGAAGGAAACGATCCCTCTATTTATAGTTTTGCAGGCTGGCTGCTCATGCGTGTATGTAGGATGCGCTGGTGTGTGGGGATGCCACGTGGGGATTGCTGATGGAGGCGCGTGGGATGCGCCCTAATCGAGGGGTAGAATTCTTCATACTGCTGTTTGTGAGCCGGCACGTAGCAGAGGAGAAGATCTTTCTGTTGCTGAAATCTTGGATGAGTTGAGTCAAAGGATACGTGTCATTGACCCATGGCTCGGAGATCTCGGATTTGGTGGGGGGGAGTGTCACTTCCCGTTCCCAGAATACGTATTTTATACATGTACTCCTCGAATATATTTATTTAATATTTAACATATATTATCCTGTATTTAAATTTTCTTTAATTCATGTTAATTTTATTTCTGTATTTTATTTCTGCTGTTATTTTATTCTCTGCTTTAGTTAGCCTATTGTGGTTCGGCCTAGGTTGGGTTCTCGGGTTGGCTTTGTTGGATCCCCCTGCAACCCGGCCCAAGCTCCCACCTACCACCCCTTCCATATTTAAAGCCACCCTCTCTTTCTCTCTCTTCATAAACTCCCCTTCACCATTACTCTTCCTCTTCTTCTTCATTACTCTCTCTACCTACCAACCGTAGGCAAGTACAACTTGCTCCCCATGAGAACCTATGTTTTTGTAGTTCATTTATCTTCCTCGTAAGATCCTAAGAGAGTTTAGAACTTGGCATTTTTTATTTCGAAGTCTTAATTTTTGTAGATCTAGAAATGAGTTATTTTCGGAGTTTGGTGGTTTTGATCTATCAAACTTCTTTGTTTTCAAGTTTTGATGGTTCCATGTTGTAGAGAAGTTTATTCTACCCAATTTTGACCTTTGGAAAGTTGGATTTGGACTTGTTTTGACCAAGTTATGGACTTTTGAAACTTTGGGGTACAACCATGGAGTTCTTGCTGTTTGGAGAAGACAATGAGCAGTATATGCTAGCTTTTTAGCTTGCGTCACTGAGCTGTACGCGCTCTTTAGCGCAGCGCAATATGGAGTCCATACGCTGCCTTTTTAGGTAGCGTGTGTCTTGCATACGCTACCTTTTGGGAGCGTATGACTTGCATACGCTGACTTGGATGCTCAGGAGTCGTATGGAGTTCATACGCTACCTTTTGGGAGCGTATGACTTGCATACGCTCACGTGGATAGTAAGGAGTCGTATGGAGTTCATACGCTGCCTTTTGGAAGCGTATGACTTGCGTACGCTAGCATGGATAGTAAGGAGTCGTATGGAGTTCATACGCTGCCTTTTGGAAGCGTATGACTTGCGTACGCTGGCTTGGATAGTGAGGAGTCGTATGGAGTCCATACGCTGCCTTGAAGAGGAGTCGTATGGAGTCCATACGCTAGCTTGACCTGAGCGTAGCATGACCTGAGCGTACGCTGGCTTGAGCGTAGCTTGACCTGAGCGTACGCTGACATGAGCGTAGGCTGACATGAGAGTAGCCTGCTTACCCTGGATCTTCTATAGCCCTGTATATTGATATCTTATTAGATATTTAACGTCCATTTTATATCTTTACGCCTTTTTGCATAAACTTGATATAATCATGATATGTTGATATTTCTGTTAAATATAGATTGTTACGTAGGATGTACCTTGTGTCGTGAATTGAGTTATAGATACCCCGATTGACTGGAATTAAATCCTGAGAGTTGTAGACTCGACCCCACTGAATACTAGTTGACTTTCATGCCTTGTCACCATTGATAATGATTGTGACCTTGACTAATAATTGATCATGCGTTCCTAGTTGGAACTAAGAGACTGGCTAGTCGTCTTATTGAATTGAATGAATGAGACACGTTCATATTAATTATGAACTATTGAAATCGACTGGCTAATCCCGAATATTGGCATACAGGCACATGCAGGTTTCAAATTATTTATTTATTTAGTTATTTATTTATCTTACAAAACAGCATGTGTACTTTATGGTCAAGGCATGATTACTCCGTGGTTAGTTTTGATTGTTGCATTACGCTAGTAAGACCTACAACCTGACCGTACTGGTATCATTGTAGAGTTGTGCATATCGTACCCCGTACAAAAGTACTCATTTGAATGACCATGATCCACGGCATGGGATTTCACTCAACGTAGAGACTATTAAGTTAAATAAAATAATGATTGCATGGAGAGAATGGATTCCCGAGTTCTTACATGGCAGCCCCCTTGGGACAAGTAGTACCCGACGGGCCGGCTGGTTCCCACAGATACTGTAAACCTGCCACACGGGCAGGAAATAGTATTTGCTTATATTATTATTGTATATGGTATATTGACGGGCGTCCTGTTAGGACTCGTCTAATTCATGCATGGCGCACATGATTAACTGGATAGACTAGCCTTGCTCGCACATAGTAAGAACTGAGGAATCCCTATTGCATAAATTCCAGGATAACTTGGGACTCAAAATAGCAAGCCGTAGGATTTGATTGACCGTTCAAGATGATTTGTTTGTGCACTATACCTACTCTGTTACCTAACTGGGATGATCAGAATGTCAGGACATGACGGGCCAACTTCTGTCCTTGTTTGGTTGGGAGGTTGGTTCGAAGTGTCGTGATGTGATGTAAATCCTAGTGGAAAGCAGAGATCTATTATTATATTTCTCATTACTGGTTTTAGTTCTCATGTCGTGCTTCCTTGTGGTACTTGCTATTAGAGGTCTAACCTCTCTGGTTTTGTATGGCCAGATTTAGAGCCAGTCTCCGAGGATCCAGCTTACTTCTACCTCCAAGATGGTCAACACTAGAGGGATGATCGCAGGAGGACTCGAGTGGGTTTCTTACTTTTCCGCTCGTTTTGTTATCTACTTTATACTTTGCCGTTTGGGACCGACATGTTAGTCGGATTGTCTTGTACTTACTTTTTACATAATTGTAACTAAAGTCAGGCTGTAGCTGATAACAATTGTGTATACTTTTGCTACATCCATCTGGCTATGTTTTGTAAAGCCAGATATCAAGAACATTTTGACAGAGCGTTTGGGACGCCTTACTGCTTTATCTTACATGTTCTCTATTACTGTTTCTTGTTCGAATGATTGAGACAATAGATGTAAAGTGACCATAGCGAGACTTTCATGTAGTATGCACCTCATCGTCTTTAGACAGCATTGATCGTATTATACGGTATTCATCTACCCGTAATACGTAGCTGTCTGAGTCATTCCCCCGCTCTCCAGTATTCTGGTTCTGGGGCGTGACAGGAAGTGATCTGGTGAGCTGCGCCTTGGATTGGACGCAGGAGGAGGCTGCGGCTCGTAACCTTTAGGAGTTACAAACCGTTCGGGGCGCATGGCTTTTGAGGCGCATGCAGGCGACTTTTCTTCTGTCTTTTGGGATCAGAGAGCAGTCTGAGGCGCATGGCTTTTGAGGCGCATGCAGATTTGGGCGCATGGCTGCAGAGGCGTATGCGGGTGGTTGAGTGGCCACGTGGCAGTAGCCGTCGGGATAAAGTCATGATGACGCTGACGTTGCCGACGCTTCGTCTTCTGAAAAAGCTGTCAACTGTTCAGACTTTGGGAGGTGTGCTGCCAACTCTGTCAGTTCAGCATTTAATGTTTCTGACATTCGATGGACAGCTGAGTGGGCGCGTCGATTGGCGTTCCACTCGGTATGGAGATGTGTGGGGGCGCATCCTCTGTGATGCGCCTGGTACTGAAGGACGCGTCTATGTGATGCGCCTGATGCCGAAGGGCGCGTCTGTGTGATGCGCTGTCTGACTGGCACATCTGACATGTCTTTTAATGATGCGGCTGTTTCGCTCCTCGAGTGCTTTAAATAGCCGTTTGGCTGAATTCGAGGCGTCCGGTTCATCCATTTAATGCAAATTCATTGCACGGAATTCGGAGAGCCATCCACTTGGCGTGTGGGTTTGATCTGCCCAGCCTATAAATAGTGGCATGGAGAGAAGGTTTGCTCCTCGTTCCCTCACGTACTTCCGACATGAACTTGGGTATTCGGGTGCATTCTGTTGACGAAGTATTCCCGAGGGTGAAGATGAGATGCCATGTCGTCGTTGCTGCACTTGAAGGTGACTGTTACATCCAAAAGACGGAGTCGAGGGCTTCCGAGGCAGGCGGAAGGTGCCTGTTGCATCCAAAGATAGGGATGCTCGGGCCTCGTCTCCGTTATTCTGGAAGAGCCGTAGATCGAAATGGCGGTGCTAGGCTCTTTCTTCCTTCAAAGTGGGGGCTGCCCACTCTGGTTGTGTTGAAAGCTGCTCCTTTAGCCGTATTTCGATTGCGGTCTTCCTTGGTCTTTGGAGGCTCTTTCTCTGGATGGGGGGTTAGTTGCCACCCTCGTCCTGCTCGGCCAGGTGAGCCTGGCTGGAAGGATGGCACATAACTGGGCTGCTGAAGGGATGCACATAACTGAGCTGGATGCACATAACTGAGCTGCTGAAGAGATGGTGGGATGCGCCTGGTTGGAGGCGCATGGTATCTGCTGCGCCTAACTGGTGGCGCATGGTGACTGCTGCGCCTATCTGGAGGCGCATGGTGGCCGCTGGCTGTAGACTTAGGATCTTTCCTTTGTAGAGTTTCTCCTTTGTACAACCTTTTCTAGACATGTAATAGACTTTTGTATATAAATAAAAAGTCCTTTTTCAAATGTCTATACTTATTGACCTTGCTGTGAAGTGTTCTGTTCGAGTTCTGGCGCATGTAGTGTCTGGCGCATGGGCTTTCTTGGTTGTGAAATTCCATGCTTCTACAGATATATCGTGACTTACGACAGTATTATTGGTGGCATGGAATGAAGCGAGAGATAGCTCGTTTCGTTGCCAAGTGCTTGGTATGTCAACAAGTGAAGGCGTGGCACCAGAGGACGGCCGGATTATTGCAGCCGCTATCCATTCCCGAGTGGAAGTGGGAGCACATTACTATGGATTTCGTCACGGGTTTTCCTCGGAGTCCTAGACGACGTGACACAGTATGGGTGATTGTTGATAGACTTACGAAGTCAGCCTATTTCTTACCTTTTAGAGTGGACCAGTCGACAGAGGTATTGACAGAGATGTATATGGAGCAGATTGTGAGATTGCATGGTGTACCTGTTAGTATTGTGTCAGACCGTGACTCGAGATTCATCTTGCACTTTTGTAGGAGCATGCAAGAGAGTTTGGGCACTCGATTGAAGTTTAGCACATCATACCATCCACAGACAGACGGCCAGCCGGAGCGTACCATTCAGACGCTAGAGGATATGTTGAGAGCGTGTATGCTTGATTTTGGCGATTCGTGGGAGGACCATCTTCATCTTGTCGAGTTTTCCTACAACAATAGCTATCAAGCGAGCATTCAAATGGCTCCGTTTGAAGCATTGTATGGTAGGAAGTGTCGGTCTCCTATTTGTTGGAGCGACATAGGAGAGCGACAGCTATTGGGTCCTGAGTTGGTCTTGAGCACAGTGGAGACAGTGAAGAAGATTCAGGACCACCTGCGAGCAGCGCCGGATCGTCAGAAGCAGTGGGCAGATAATCGTCGTCGACCCTTGGAGTTCAAAGAGGGTGACCATGTGTTCTTGAAGATATCCCCCACTAGAGGCACGATTCGATTCGGAGGACGTAGCAAGTTGAGTCCAAGGTACATCGGCCCATTCGATGTCTTGGAACGTGTTGGAGAGGTTGCCTACAGATTGGCACTGCCACCGTCACTAGAGGGAGTACATGACGTATTCTATGTATCTCAGCTGAGGAGGTACGTGGCGGACAGCAATCATGTGCTTGATCACTCCTAGATCACAGTTGGATCGAGTTTGTCATATGAAGAGCAACCAGTAGGTATCCTCGATCGCCGGGTGAAGGTGTTATGGAATCAATCTATTCCATTGATTCGCGTGGCATGGAAGCATCACTCGCCAGGGGAGTCTACTTGGGAGCGCGAGGACGACATCCGAAATCGCTACCCGCAGTTGTTCGAAAACGAAGGTATGTCTTGCATTTATATTTTCATGCATTGCATTAGACCCCGACATTAGTTTAACTTCGAGGACGAAATTTTCTTTAAGTTGGGTAGGATGTAAACCCCAATATTTTCCTAGATATTTTAGTACCTTAAAAATTATTTTTTTCTATATTATTTAGAATTTATTTGGAATATGTACGTAAATATAATGAATGTGTGTATATATTATATGTGTGCATGCATTATTACTATTAAGTAGGAATATAAATTCTAGGATTTTTAGATATTAACTGTAATTTTAAGGAAATTTTTACTAGCCTAAAATATAGGTATATTTATAGTTTGATATATATATATATATATATATATATATATATATATATATATATATATATATATATATATATATATATATATAAATATATATATATATATTAAATATATATATATAAAAATATATATATATATATATATATATATATATATAAAAATTAAAAAAAAAAATATATATATATATATATATATATAATGGTTTTGTTTTAAAAATAAAAATAAAAATAAAATAATGTGGAGGGGACCAGCCACGTGGGCCGGTCCACCTCAACCTGAGACCCCCCTTGTTTACGAATTCCTTTAGTTGATAGCAGCACCTAACTCGTAATACCAACCCGAGCATACTCGTAATATAAACCCGAGCCCCATTCGAAAACCTAGCTATTAGGAGAGATCGGCAGCATATATATATTGCTCCGCGAAGTTAAAACCCTAGTAGCCATCCCGGAGAGTTCGCCTAGCCAGAGCGCCCCACCCCGTGCCATCTCGGCCGTCGACAACCACCGGAGGCACCACAACCGATCGGAAAACAGAGAATACTCTGTTTGGTTCAGAACTCAGGTACCCACTTTCGAATCCGATTTTCTTTGTTTATGTTCAACAAAAGTTTGCTCTATCGAATGCTGTACGTAGTAGATATAACCCTCTCAAAACCCTTTCTGGTAGAATCGAGCGAAACCCATATATCGCTCGGTATTCGAACCCAAGTTTCCGAAAAACTGTCGGAACAGAACAGTCGTAGGACAGTCCCAAACCTCAACTTAGAAGCCAGATTCCGAACTGTGAGTCGAGATTTTTCAGTAACTAATTGAACACGTGTGAAGACAACATAACCACGATTGAAACACAACTGGTAGATCGGTATTTCAATTTCTGTGTGAGAATTAATTCCATGTTAAACTTGTGAGAAAAATTTATTTCAAAATAATAGATTTTAGAAAAAATTTCCCGATACGACGTACGCCCCGACAAACCGGACGACGTGGTCGCGCGCTATATGCGTCGAAAGGCGCGTATGGACGTTGCGGACGTGTGGGACCTGACAGAACTCAATTTCGTCGCGTGTGCACGACGAAATCAACGCGTATCCGTCGAGATACCCCCGTATCGACGTTTTGCAAACTTGCCCATAACTTCGTGTACAGTCGTCGAATCGAGATGAAACTTGCGCCAACAGGTCCGGATCTAAACTCTGGTCCTGCATGCCAAGTTTGGTTCGATTCTGAGAAGGTCGAATCGGAACCCAATTTTGGCGGGCCCGTGACCCACTCAAACGGGTAATTTTTGTACACGGCTCCTCGGAATCCAAAACTGGACATACCATTGAGTTCCTCTCCTCAAACTGAAACCGTAGACAGGTAGTTTGATGACTTTAGAGACCGTAGACTTTGGCACGCGTTTCGGTGCAAAGCGGGTCCAACGGCGGACATCGTTTTGACCTGAAATTACGATTTTGCCCCTGTTCTAGAATTTGACTTTTGGACAGGCGTTTCCTAGGTATATCTTCTTCACCGAGATCATTTTTGGTGTTTGTTTCAGCGTCCGAAGTTGTTTGGAGATTGTGACGTTTCTTGGCTGACATTATGATTACTTGGACTTGCCACTTTGTACCACAGGCAAGATACCTTGCCACCTTACTCTATGATTATTATATTTTTATTTTTAGTTGTTATTTTCAGCATTTTATTTCGTGATATTTAAACTGTGCGTCCAAGTCACACTTGGGTGCAAGCGACTCTATCGGTCGTTTTTCTTGCTTTATTTATTCTCTTGCATTGACTTAGCTTATTGACCACCCATTGATGTTGAGGTATTGGTATATCTCATATGGCCTTGACACTTGTTGTACCACGTGATGTGAGTCACATGTAGGACACGTTTTCGCGTAGTTGGCTGGCCACCGATACGTATGGAGCGTGCGACGGATAGGAGTAACTGCCAATAGTATTGCATGTTAGAAGACTTGGCGGTTACTAGAGGTTCATATCAGTCATGGAGATGATGATACTAGGCATTGGGTGGGGAGAACAATACCTGACGTATGGGCTTCTTTACACTTCTATGATTACATGTGCGCTCCTCCGGAGACGCAGGCTCTAGGCGCCCTCTGACGTTTCCCAGAGCGTTATGGACGTACCCCTTGCACATGGTGCCCTCTGACGCTTCTCGAGCGTTATGGACGTAGGCCCCTGGTACCCTTTATGGGAACTATGCCGATCCTATTTTCAGCCAGGGTTCATGCGTCGAAGGATTGTATCTCAACTGCATATTCACAGTAGAATGGTCAGGAACCCGATTGCATGCATACCTTTTCTCTTATTATATTATCACAGTTTATATGGCATGATATTTTTTGTATCTTGCTATGTCCCCTGAGGACATGGTTATCTCTCCAGGTTTAGACGATTTTCCACAGGAGTACGGAGCGACATTGGAGCTATCCTACATTGACGACGAGACAGTGCCTACTGATTTCTAGTTTATTCTATATTTGAGACAGTTGTAGACATTATTTTACATCTCTTTTCTTTCTATTTTGCGGAGGTCAGACTCCGATCTTGTGCGACTATTTTTCATAGCTGTTTGGAGTGAGTATGTTCACCCGGCTATCTTTTGATACTCTTATTTATTTATTTGGACTTCATTATCTTCTGTGTTGAGCTGTGATGAGATTAGATATGTTATTCTAGCCTGTGATTATTTATTTACAGCTTATGTGCATATATAAGGATTCCATATATTGGAGTGTTCTTCGTATATGTGCAGCTGGCATGTTCACGTACTTGGTCCTACGTATTTTGGGACTGGGGCGTTACAGGTCGTAGGGCATTCTACCCAACTTTCAAGAGTTAAACTAGTAGGGCGATGGAACGATGGGTCAAGTCTACCTAGTATAGATTACCTTTCTAACCAACATCAAGCACGAAAGAAGGATAAGAATTAACGGTAGAGGGAATCAAGCAAGATGCAACTCGAGGAGTCAAGCGAGAAAGCGGTCAAGTATGTGGATGAGATCCTAGACTCTAATCCTATAAGCAGGATCACATCGGTACAATAACGTAACCGAAGTGATAAACTTGACCTGCATGGGCCACCACAAAAACATGTAACGCCCCAGTCCCAATATACGTAGGACTAGGAACGTAGACATGCCAGCTGTATACATACGAAGTACATGGGCCTTGTATGTATACATAAGCTGTAATATGTAGTAATCCAAGACAAACTAACTCTCATCCACAATGAAAAGAATAATAATATAAAAATTAACTTGAATATTTATGGTACAATCGTTGGGCGGAGACAAAGTCCACTACCAACTATCTCAATGAAAGAAATGTACAAGAAATCGATCGATAAATTAGCAAGACGAACCAAGTGCAATCGTCTTCGAAGGAATGGAGAAGACCACGGCCTTGGCTAGGATACCTGCGGAAGACATGAACACACAACTGGGGAAGAACCAGGTCCTCAGACGGACGTAGCAAGATACAGGAAGAACATGCTAATATGAACTGTCAGAATAATAACATAATATATAAAAGACTATTCTAGACACAAATATGCAAGGAGATTCTAACCGCCTAATGTGCAATTTAGAGGACAACTTTCATGCGCATGGATGGGATTTTAGGCTATGTGTACGTAACTGGCATCCAGTCATCTGTATCCGGCCGTAACGTCCAAAACGTCAGAGGGTATCTGCAAATAAATCGCCACAGTTCCATCCGGAGACTGTGGTTTACCTGTTTGGATTCCCATACGCACTAGCGACTGTCCTTTCCCAATATTTCCCACACTGTTCAAGTCATGTCCATGGCTCGTCCAGTTTTGTAACTGCGTGAGTCTCTAAAACCCTAGTCATAGCAGTTACGATCATCTATCCGTTACACGACTTTAGAGATAGCTAGTCAATAAGTCGTGCCCCTAGCAACATGTCTCCAACCGTGTAGTATGAGTGTCACAGTCAAAGGAGATATAAGGATATCCCCCAACAAGAAGGTAGTCCGCTAACACTAAGTTAACATGCATATAGTAAAATAAAACGAATAATAGAGTCGCTTGCACCCAAGTGTGGCTTGGACGTGCAATTTATATCAAAGAAAACTAATAATATGAAACAAAGTAAATAATGCAGAAAATAAATAATTTGACAGTTAATTAGCAAGGTATACTTGCCTGGTAGGACGCCTGGTGTGCTGCGATGATCAAGGTGGCACGAACTGCAACTTCGGTGTAACAACTATGCATGGTGACCTCGGGTGGTGGCACGGACAGTCCATCAGGTCCAGGATAATCAGATTAGCTGGGTTCGATAGGGGGAGGTACGAAATTGACGATAGAGTAGATATATTGGACTTAGTCACTGATAGGAGGATGATAAAAATGAGATAGTTAATTGTATATACGTTTTAGAAAACTATTAAAAATATATATATATATTATTAGTAAATATCATTTCTAGATAAATAATATTAAAAAATCGCTTAACAACTATAAGGTTGCCAGGAGAGGTTTTGAGATAGAAATCTATATTTTTAAATACATAAAATAATCCAATAATTATTTAGGGTTTATAAACTTATTTTTAAAGTAGGCTACACATATTGCTATATTTTTATAAATCAAAATATTTTAAATATTTTGGAAGTCTAGAAAATTTATTTGGGCTAACGTCTTATTTTTGTAAAAATAGTTCTAGAACACTACTAATTATATTTTATTTGGTAAAAATAATTTTTATAATAAAACTATTGCCCGTACCTACTTTATCTAACAATATGACATTATCACGAAAATATATCAAACAAAGAGAATAATAATACTAATAATTTTAATACATATAATAATAATATAAGCAAGGTACATGTTGTTCTCTGGCAAGGAGGCAAATAAAAGAATTAAATAAAAATAATAATAACAAACACAAAACAAAGCATAACAAACAAAAAAAAGAAAAAGAAAAATAATAATAAAAAAACAATAAAACACACAAACAAAATAAAAACAAAAACAACCCACTGTGGGCTATTGTAGTTACTGGTTTCTCCACTGTGGAGAGAACTTAAAAGAAAGAAAAAAAATAGAAGAAGTGGACGAACGGTGAGAGAGTGGAAAAGTGAGGCGGAGGGAGAGAGAGAGGGGGGGAGGAAGAGAGGGAGGAGCGGCGGAGGATGATCGGGAGAGGGGTTCGGCGGGAGAACGGTGGCGCTCCAACGTGAGGGGGTGCGGCTGGAGGGAGCAGAGGGGAGATGGTCGGAAGAAAATGGGCGACGGCGCGGAGGAGCTGGAGACAGGTCGATCGACTCGGCGGGCGCGCGGAGGAGGAATGAGAGGTCGGCACCGGGCTGTGTGGCGCGGTCGGCGCATGAGTACGGAGCGGCGCACGCGGGGAGGCAGAGCGGCGGACGCGGTGGGGCGCGGTGCTCGGCTGCGGAGAGGAGCTGCGATGGAGGGAGAGAAAGCGGGGCGGAGCTTAGGTCGGCAGGCGGAGGGAAGGCGGTCGGGGCTGAGCTCGGCGCGCGGAGGAGTTTCCGGCGGAGCTGCGGTCTGCGGAGGAGGTCGGGCGGAGAGGCTTTTTGGGGGGTTTCCGCCTGGGCGGCTCGGCGAAGGTCGCCGGAGGGGGTTTCGGGGTTTCGCGCGGCCGGCTATGGCAGCGCGCGGCGCTAGGGTCGAGGCCGAAGGAAGGAGATGGGGAGCGGGCGGCCGGGCGCGGCGGTTGCGTCGAGTGCGGCGGCTGGAAGCTTAGGCGGTCGGGGGTGGTCGCAGCCGGGGCTGAGTCGGCCGGCGGGAACGCGACGGTCACGGCGGATCGGTCGCAGCGGAGGTGAGTTTCCTATTTCCCATCCTTAGATGGTGGTGGTGATTTGTCTTAGCGGTGGTGGCGAGGATGGATCTGGGGTCTGATTCGGGAAGCCGGGGGAAGGGCAGGAGGCGGAGGAGTGACGGCGTGCGGTGGAGGGGGAAGTCGGAAAGGAGACGGTGTCGGGTGGCTGTGGCGATCGATTTTCGGCCAGTGGCCGTGGCCGCAGTGGCTGTGGTTGGTGGTATAGATCTGGCCGTAATGGTGAAGAAGTGCGGAGATGGTGGCTGGTCGGTGGTCACGGCGGCTTGGTGCTGGGATGAGTAGCAGTGGGGTTGGGTCGGGAAGAAGGAGGTGGTGGTCGCGGAGTCTGTGATGGCGGCGGTGGCTTGGGATAGGTTAGGTTGACTGTTGTGTCGGGATTGTCGACACGAGGGGATGTCATGTATATGTAAAAACATGGAATAAGAATTTGGACGGAGAACACGGACACGATGCACGCACGTTTTGGTTGTGGAAATTTTAGAGAAATAATGAATGATAGAAATTGGAGGAGTACCTGCCTATTTATAGGATGTGGAAATTTCCAGTTAGATAAGGATTCGAATTGATTTAAAACCCCAATAGATAATTAGCTACTAATAAATTTAAATCCAAATTCAAATCCAAATCCAATCCAAATCCACTTTAAATCCATTTAAATTCCAACCTTTAGCTTAAAATTAGATAAGATAAATCAAATTTTAAAATATAGATATTATTTTAACTATTTAAATAAATCCATAAAATTAAATCAAGATTTAAATTGCCACAAAAAAATTTCAAATATATTTTTCCAAAAATACTAATAATAATTTTGAAAATTAAATTATTATTTAAAATAAACCAATAAATAATTACGAAATATATATGTATGCATAGTTAATATTTACATAAATGTACTTGTCTAGTATACCATTTTATAAGAATATTATTTATTATTATAACTATATAAATGAAAGGCTTTCCATAATTAAAATAAATAAATAATGAACTTGGAAATTTTTCTATGATAGCTAAAATAATTATTATATATATTATTTTGAAACTATAAAAAAATAGGAAAATTTTTTTTCTAAAAATATGTACGCTCGCACATATTCGCACTCGTCGAGCAATTACGAAAAATAAAATTTCGTGCGCGACGTACAATACTACTATGCGACGTACAATACAAAATTTTAAATCAGAACCAAATTTAATAAAATAAATAAAAAATAGTAGAAATTTAGGGGTTTTACAGCTTAGGCAAGTGCATCTTGCTTCATGGAAGAAGTCCATTTTTATTGTTCCATTGTCTTCCTTATGTGTTTCTAACCCACTTTAGTACTTAGCATTTTTCATTTCCTTGGTTAAATTCTTGTAGATCTAGTTTTGTGGTATTTTTGGGTTCCATAAATTTTGATCTATCAAACTTACATATTTTTGCTAATTGATGGTTCCATGTTGTAGAGAATTTCGTTCTACCCTATTTTGACCTATGGAAGTTCGGATTTGGACTCTGGATGATAGAATTATGGAGCTTGGAAGCATGACTTCATGGTGTTCTTCTTCTCGGAAATTGGAGAAGAAGAACAGTACTTGACCGCATGACTATTTCATGCGACAAGTATTTTTTCCAGCCGCATGGCCATTTAATTGAATATTTAATTTAATTGGCCAACACAAGGTTAGCCGCATGGCAATTTGCCAATTCATAGCCGCATGACTTTTGGCCATTAGCATTAAATATTTGCTTGCATTTTGCATGCAAGCAAATAATATTAAACATTGCTTGCATTAAATAATTGCTCATTAGCATTAATTTAAGTTGCATGGCCCTGCATGCAACCTATTTAGCCGCATATGGCCAAATTAAATGGCATGGCCGCATAGGCCTTTAATTAATTGCTAGGCCATTTATGTGCTTAGCCATTTAGCTGGCCGCATGCTTGCATGCATGGCCAATACATTAATTTTTTTGCTAACATTTAGTCAGCCGCATGACCTTAACAAAATGTTTGTGACCGCATGGCCATATATATACTAGTGACCTTGCGTGCATTTTGATGCATGCATTAATTAATGGCCTTGCGTGCATTTTGATGCATGCATTATATAATGGTTTTGCATGCATTTTGTTGCATGTATATATATTATATTATATATTATGTGTATTAGTCTGTTTAATGCTTTGCTTGCATTTACAATGCATGCATAGTTGGCCATTGAGTCGCATGATTGCTTGCATATATAATATATATATTATATGCTTTAGCCTATATTCAATGCATATGGCTTATCACCTGCCCACTTGGCCGCATGCATTTGGCCATCAGCTTAAGCTAACCGCATGGAGCAATTCATTGAGCCGCATATAATATATTGGCTTTTATTCAACATGTCTATTGCCCAGCCGCATATGGCCAACTGCTTGTATGGCCAGTTAAATAATAATTAAATGGCTGCATGAATATTTAAATATTCCTGGCCGTATGCTACTAATGGGCCGCATGCATTTTGCTTACGTAAGAATTTACATTGCATGCTAGTGTTTGCATGTTTTTGCATGCATTAGATTATTTAATATAATTAATGGCCTTAGCTAACATTATATGTTTATGGCCTAGCAAGCATGTGCTTGCATTAGTTTGCATGCCTTGCATGCATTTATTTCCATCTTAGATTTAATGCATTGAGCTTGTATACGTGCTTTTGCATGCATAGCTCCATATATATTTTATGGCCACTCCAACAAGTTGGCCGCATGGGAATGACATAGTTGGCCGCATATGAGATATATGTTAGCTTGCTTGCATATATTAATATATGTAGCCGTATGGGGATTAAAATATTAGCTTGCTTGTATGTGCAGGAAAATAAGTGAGCCGCATGGGAATTCTTAAGTGGCCGCATGGCCATTTCAATTTGTAGCCGCATATGCATTTGTTAATGCATTAAATTTACATGCATTAAATATGCATGACCATTAGTTAAGCATCTGCATGCATTTAGTTTAATGCATGGCCTTTAGTTGCATGCTTTGCATGCATAAAAGAATTATTAATATATTAATGGCATTGCTTGCATGCTTATGCATGCCTTTGCATGCATGCTTGGCATAATGTTACGTAGTACATTATTGGCCGCATATGGCCAATGGCCTTTTATTCAACCTGCTTTTATATATTGGCTTGGCCACTTAAATATTTGCCTTGGCCATTTAAAACAGTGTGCTGGCCGCATGAGAATTTTTCTGAGCCGCATTAGTCCTCCACAGCATTTGTCCCATGATAATATTTAATTACCCCTTGCATGCTTGTGCCATTAATTTAAATATGTTCCCTGACACGATGGTGATCCGTTGTGGTGCACTTTTGACAATGACGTAACATGACAGTGACCCGCCGTGGTGCACTCCTGACAAGTAAACTTGACATAATAATTCTCGATAGTGGTCCGTCGTGGCGCACTCTTGACAAGTAAACCTGACATAATATTCCTTGAAATGCTGTTACGACGGCTAACATGACACGACAAGATTGAATAACCTGGACACCGTGGACGATTGTGCTTGTACAAATGAACCCGTCTTGTCTTGCATCATGTCTAGGACAGGGACCCCTGAGTACCACGGTCAGGGGTACCCACTAAAATTTACTAAGGTTAATAACTAGAATAATCCAGTAGTCATGAGAGATTTTTCCAGTTACAAGCGATCCCGTTATCCCGGCCACAATTATTGAACTTGTAGCCTGCCGACGAGTAGGGCACAAGTCTAGACTCACTGATATGTGGAGTAGAACGAGGCATTGCTTAATGAATCCAAGTCGCCTGGATAACCTGGATTAGCTGCAGGGCTTGTGGCTGGTGGAACATCTCACTGCATCTTGTTAGTAACTAGGCCTGTGATAATCCTAGTTAGTTAAAGTATCAAGCCGTACTTATTGCTTGGCCGTAATTGTTGGATGAGGCATAATCAGTCTAGTCTTGTCTTGATCCTGTACAAGATTGTTACATGACCTGTTTTCTTATATTATCTTGCCGATAAATGGTGGAAGAAACCAAGTTCTGTTCAGACGAAGGGTTACAACCCCGGTCCTTGTTTGGTTTATGGATTGTAACCTGGTTATCTGAATAGTCCCATGGTTATCTTATCGTATATCACCTGTCATGCTTGTTATGTTTTACCTTACCAACAAGATTGGAGACGGAGTTCTATTCAGGTAAAGGGTTACAACCCCGGTCCTTGTTTGGTTTAAGGGTTGTGACCTGGCTACTTGAATGGTTCCCTCGTACTCTATTTTGACTGATTGTTGTTCTTTTAATATCAAGCTCTTTTGCTACTACTTTTAAAAATTATATTTCTTGTGCTAATTGCTTGTTTTAGTTCCTAAGTGAAGCCTCCTTTGTGTTACTTGCTCTTTCTGGGGTCTGACCCAGCTGGTTTTGTATGGCCAGATATCGGAGCAGCTCGAGAGGATCTACCTACCTTCCAGCCAGATGGTGACCACCAGGCGTAACCCTGGCAACGAGTGGATTTTTTTTTTGTCCTCCCACTTTATTGTAAAATTATTCTTTTGAGACGTTTAGCCGACGAGCACATGTTAGCTCGATTGCACCTTTACTTACTGTCTGCCTACGGGCTATAACATGATTGACAGATCCTAGGGTTGATCATGTATAACTGAACTCTTGCTAGTCTTGACATTTTGTACGACTAGCTTCATGATTATCCAATATGTAATGTATGGGACGCCTTGCTATTATATATTTGGTGCTCTAACATCTTGTAACTATTATTGCTTGCTTGAGATTGAGACACTAGGCTTGTTCATGACCATATGAGACTGTTGGCTTGTAGATAAATCCTCATATATCTAGACAACCGTGACCGTATAGTGGAGTGGATCCCATTTCATTATACGTAGCTGGCTATGTCTGCCCCCGCTCTCCAGTATTCTGGTTCTGGGGCGTTACAGATACTTAAACTTAGCATAGTTCTAATAAACATTAATTTATCATACTTGCTACCATGTATATTATTTTGTTCGTCTAACATGTATTTGCATAATTGCAATAAACAAGATCAATATGGACATATGCAATGAAAAAATCATGATAGGCCAGACGACGGCATTCCACAAGATTTTTCTGAACCACCTGACGACATCTCCAGAGCCAGCTTTTCCCAGCTTTTACAAACTGGGTATCTTTGGACAGCTGTCGTCAAGGAAGAAACCATCATCTATCAAAGAAAAAAGTCAAGCCAAACCATCATCATTTCAAGACTTTGAAGAAGTCTGCACCTGTCTAAATATATCTTGAGTCTGTAATGAGTCTTAGGAATAATTGGAAACATAAGAAATGAATGACAAAATCGAAAGCTAGAGTAGAAAATAACCCAGGACTATCTTCGAACATCCTGATGGAAGATCCGGCGGATCTCCGCGAAATCCAACGGAAGATCCGAATGGACTCACATAATACCTTCTGTGATCATTCAGATTATCCGACGAAAAATCGTAAAATTTCGACAAATTTTTCGTTCTGTTACCGTTTGCATTCCAACGTCGAATTTTGTCGAAGATTGATCCCAACGGCTATATTTATAGCCGTTGGACTGTGCAGACAGATGATCCGACGGACATCTGCAAAAATTCGATGGATTTTTCGCTCGCCTGCTGAAACTTGCATTAAATGCTTTTTCCAATTCTTTGGTTATTAATAACCTTGAACCCCTTTATTCAAGGTTGATACTTTAAGCCTAAAAATTTCAAACCACCAAAGTCTATCCACAAACAACTCTACAAATATTTTATTTGTCATATACAAATTGTGTTAGAGTTATTGAGTTAAAAAAGAGAGATCTTCGTCTTGTGTAAAGAAGATAAAAAAAATTCTCTTATGAAAAGGTTGAAATTGGAGAATTTTCAGATGAAAGCTCTCGGTTGAAGTTGGGGAGTATTCGGATAAAAGCTCTATGTTTGAAGTCGGAGAGGTCTTTAGATAAAAGTTCTCGTGTAAGAAGTTGGTGAGCCTTTGGATGAAAATTCATGTTGTACTATTTGCATAATAGTGGGTTAAAGTCGGAGAGAGTTCCGGAACTGGAGTGCCCCTTGGAAGGATACCATGATACATCAGATGTCGGTATTATTGTTACTTTTTCTCTTATACTCTTAATCTTAAAATTTTCTATTAGCAATTATTTAGTGCTTGATTAGATACTTTGACCATATTCACCCTCCTCTAGGGTGATTACAATCCTTACAAATATTATATATTAAATCTTTTATCACACTATATATTTTTTTTCAAAAGTTAAAACGGATAGAAAAGAGAGACAATTTGGTTTGGATGACAAGAAATTAGATTATACCGCATACAACAGAATAAAAATAGCATCACATACGAAGATGAGATATATAATCTATTTTATTGATGAAAAGAAGAAAAAAAAATTCAAACTCCGAAGACTAAACCATTTATTTGGTATAATGATGCACTTGTGAGCCATAAAAAAAATACTCATCATTCTATTCCTATAACACAAACAAACACAAGGATGACTCTGGGGTAAGTCTGATAAGTCATAATGTTTGGACAACTCTCCTCGTTAGGGCAATTCCTTAGGCCCCTAAGCCCACACATCTTTGTCAATAAAGTCTTTGCGCGCGGTCCACCCCAACTCCTCTCTCTCAATTTAACCAGCAATCCATTGGGCCCATGTTTTATCTTTGCTAATAAAGTCTTTGCGGTCCACCCCAACTCCTCTCTCTCAATTTAACCAGCAATTCATTGGGCCCATGTTTTGCGTTTCCACTGGAAACGTCTCGAGTAGCTCAAGGAGAGGAATTCGAAATCCGAACTACACGCTGTCGTTAGAATCGGAGACTTCGACTTCACATCCCAACCCCGCTCGCCATTAATTTTTTGATATCTTCTTTTGATGTCAAGGGCCAGAGGCAACCAAGTTATATATATATATATATATATATATATATATATATATATATATATATATATATATATATATATATAATATGGTAATGGTGATGCAAGCAGTCAGAAAATCGATTTCCAGTGGGATCACCATTACCATTATATATATATATATATATATATATATATATATATAGAGAGAGAGAGAGAGAGAGAGAGAGAGAGAGGATCCACATTTCCTCATTCTTGTATCTTCATGTTATCAACCGTTGGATCTTTTTTAAGTCATCTAATCTTAATCATTGATTTGAAATATTCAAATCAATAGTTAAGATTAGATAACTTAAACTAGATCCAACGGTTGATAACATGAGGATACTTGAGAATGTAAAAAATAAGAGAATGTCGATCCTTGACTTAAAAATATCCAATGGTTGATAGCATGCTTAAAGATGTAAAATATTGAATATGTGGATCTTTTCTCTCTCTCTCTCTCTCTATATATATATAGAGGGAAGGGATATTGTACCAAACTTTTATTACGAAAAATTTCATGAGAAGCATAAATATTTGAAAAAATTGTGTAAAAGACACTAAGTTTATGGTAATAACGAGAAGAGCACCGTCGCGCCTAAAAATAGGGCGTGAAAAAAAATCTGACGCCCTATTTAGGGGCGTCAAAATTTAATTATTTTCAAATTCCTCCCCAGATACGATTAGTCCTAAAATAGAAACGGTTAGTCCTAAAAGAGAAACGGGATTAAACAACTAATAATAGGCGCCCTAAATTAGGACGTAGAATTTTTTTTTTCACGCCTAAAATTAAGACGTGGATTTTTTTTTCTTTTCGGAACGGGAATAAACGGGAACGTGATTAAACGGGATTAAATAACTAAAAAAAGGGGGACAACTAAAAACGGGGGACAAAAAATCTACACCCAAAAGAAGGGATTTTTTTCCCTTCTTTTTTTTCTAAATCGGAGGACAACTAAAACAGGATTAAACGGAATTTTTTTTTTCCTAAAAGAGAAACGGAATTAAACGGGATTAAACAATTAAAAAAGGGGAACAAAAAATTGAAATCAAACGAAAAAAAAGAAAAAAATAAATCTACGCCCAAAAGAAGGGTGTCAAAATTTCCACGCCCAAAATTTGGGCGCCCATTTTACATCCATATCCCTAATCCATTCCCTAATCATATATCCTTCCTAATCCATTTTCTAATCTCATATCCTTTCTTTTTGACGTCCAATATTAGGACGTAAAAAATTCGCGTCCTACTTTTAGGCACAACGATGCTCAACCTGTAATTACTCCAAACTTGATTCCTTTTACGAAATAAGTTTAAAGCTCAATGCTTACGGTACAATTTTTGGGCCAAATCTCCCTTTACACCATTAGTTTCATACAAGTCATTATCAGAAAGGGTCAAAATGAAAGGGACCAACCAAGCAAAAAAAAATGTCCCTATCGGTGGTGCCACTCCTCCTAAGTCCTAACTCTCCACATTGCGCATGAAATGGTTCTCCTTCCAAATCTTTAAAAAAAATACTAAAAAAAACTAACATAATATATAATAAGAAAGGAATTCTCTAGTAATATTTATGATAGTTTAAGCGGGCCCACCGTCCAATTTAAATCCAGCCCAACCGTCATTTGCTGGGGCCCACGTGCTAGAGGACCCACACAGCGGTGCCACATGGCACCGCTCCTGCCGCTGGGGCGCGCACTGCGAAGGAATAAATCTAACCGACATCTTCGGCGTCAAATTGAGCGATTTTTTTAATTTTTATATTATAATATCGTTCCCAATTTAAAACCCTGAAAATCCTCACTTTCTCTCTCCTCCAGCTCACTCTCTCTCTCGAACTTGCCAAGAATCTCCATCTCCGGCGATCGATTCGAGTTCGTCGAGGTACTCCGACTCTAATTCGATCTTCATTTCGGTGCTGATCTTGGAATTTGGAATTTGGAATTTTTTTTTGGGATTTTTAGGGTTTTTTAGGATTCCTGACTCGAATGCAGGTTCCCAATTTCCAGATCCGGCTGTTGTTTGCGAGATTGTTGGTTTCGTTCGATCGGATCGGATGTCGGGGCCGCTCCATCGACTCGCCCGGCCACGTGAGTTTTTGATCCGCGCAATTTGATCTGGTTTGTTGTTTCTGATGTCGATCGTGCAGATAAATCTAGGGTTTTGTTAGGGTTTGTGATGGCAATGTGGTGATGAAGTTATGGATGAACGTTGATACGGAAAGAATTTGGAGGAAATTTGTTTGTCTGTGTAATTGTGGTGTTAGTATGAGTATATTTTGTTGATTCTATTATGTTGTTTAATTTACTGCTGGAGTGAATAACTAGATTAATTGATAAGCTTCCAAGTAATTGACACGAATGCGACATGGCACAATGCGGACACGGCCTTCGATTTTGGCGTGTCCTTTTGTACTTCAGGACTTGTCCAACATGGACAGGATATGATACCTATTTTTATAGTGTTGTTTTGTCGTTGCTACCTAGGTTAATACAAAGATATCTAGGTGTCCGATTCCTTATTATGATTTTTAACCTGACAAAAAAACACACCATCTTTTAAGTCCAAGCTTTAATGCTATTATTCGACAGTATGCTGCCATCGATCTCTTTAACAGGACGCTGATGTAATTCTTCTTTCACACACCTACAGCTCAAGCCCAAGAACAGTTAGTTAGTTAAAGGTGGTTAGGTTCTGTTAAGACAAACAACTACATTCTTGTATCAGAATTCTATAAGTAGAAGAGGGAGGAAGAGAATGATGCATGAGAGATTTAGAGTTCTTAGAGTTCTTCTTGTTCTTTATTAGAATTCATGTAACTATTTTTTTCGTTTATTCAAGAATCAAATAAAAATTCTACTTCTTCCCCAAATTGAGTTTTCATTTGATTTCTACTGCAATTTACTTCAATTATATGACGATTTGTGTTCAATCACCACCAATTCCAAGCCATATGGGAAGGGGACCCATCAGACGCTTTTGGTCAGTGACGGATCCACATGGATTGCAATGGGGGTTCAATCCCCACTGGATCTTCGGGAAAATTAGCTTATATGTATTTTTCTAAAAAGTTTCGTGAAGTTATATATAAATGTAATATGTTGGCCCCTTTATTAACAATGATAAAGTCTAGTTCAATTGATAAAGTATTTTTGATTATGTTTTGTAGGTCTTGAGTTCAATTCTTTTACACACATTTCAAATGATTTTTTTCCCAACCCCCTACTCACTTTTTCCCCCATGCCTCCACTCACTGAACTTAATGGTTCCGCCCCTGATTTTGGTTGAAATTATGATGGAGTAGTGATGTTTTACTGATTTTGTGTATGCTTAGCAAAATCTGAGTCAATAGCATAGTAAATATGCTGGGGAAAATTTTTTTTTACGATAATCGAAACTCTACTCCATAAGTTTATACTCTTGTTTAAGAAGTATGTTGGAAGTTGGAACCACTCGATTTTATTGTTTAACAAAAGTCAGTTATTTTGATGAAATAGGAAAGCTAAATGTATTTTTGTTTTAGAAAAATTGCGTTCTAAAACTTGTGTAGTGGAGAATTTAAGGTATATGCTGCCTTTATGTAAAATCCTACTTTCATCAGTTGATGCAGCAAGAATTATGGATTCTAATGCGCTTGGTGCATCACACTTTATTCCATTAGTGTTTGAGTGTTTTAAGTTTTAACATCAAAGATCCTCTTTATTCAGACTTTTGGTACTAAATTCTGAAGTTTATTCGTTTACGCAACTACTACTGATTTATATGACATATTACAGGTATAGATAGTTTCTCTAGAAATGATGAGCGTAAAGATCGCAAATCGGATTTTGAGAATTCAGAAGATGAAAGAAGGTTCAGAATAGGAACATTGAAGAAAAAGGCACTAGATGCATCAACTAAATTCAGGCATACTTTGAAGAAGAAGAACAGGAGAAAGAGTGGCAGTCGGGTAACTTCCGTTTCGATTGAGGATATAAGAGATATAGAAGATCTTCAAGCTGTTGACGCATTTCGGCAGGCACTGATTTTGGATGAGTTGCTACCTGTAAAGCATGATGATTACCATATGATGTTAAGGTACTTCATATCTTTATCTTGATAAGGCAATTGAACTTCATGGCCTCTGCACATACTCATAGAGAAGAGTTGTGTATCTGTTCTTATTCTTAGGATTCACAGTGCCATAAGTTTTTCCCTTGTCTTGACGACCATGTTGAAATTACTTCTGTTTGACAATTTACCATCATATATCAGCTTTTACCCTATCTTGGTGATCAGTTTTTGCTATCAGCTTGCTCTAATCTTGCGCTCTAGAAAGTATTCTTATTTTTCCTCCTCTTCCTCCTCCTCCTCCTCCTCCTCCTCCTCCTCCTCCTCCTCCTCCTCCTCTCTCTCTCTCTCTCTCTACACACACACACACACGACACCCAAGAAAATCTGGTGCTCTCATACTTCTCTCTCACCTCTCTTAGGTTCTCTCATGACAAGGACTGACAAACAAAGATTCTAAGTTTTTCTATTCTTTTAGTGTTGCCCGCTATTAGTTTCTACACTTTTATTGAATTAATTTCCTATTTTTCCATAATCATATCAATATTGTTGTCATATGATGTACCTACTAATTTTTTTTACCAGATTCCTGAAAGCTAGGAAATTTGATATTGATAAAGCAAAGCAGATGTGGGCTGAAATGCTGCAATGGAGGAAAGACTATGGCACTGACACTATTATAGAGGTAATTTAATACTTTGTCCTTGGTTTGCTATTGGTCGGGGAAATTCAAGGAAGTTGATTGTGATTATGCAACCTTCACCTTAGCTTGTTAACTTGGTATAGCAAATACACCACCATTAAGTTCTTTTACCTTATATAGGTTATCATATTAATAAGATAATTTCAAACATTTATGACATTTACAAATATACGTAAATGTGTCGAATCAGATCTAATTTTTTTTTCTTCTCCCTTGAAAGTATATACAAATTTTCATATTTCTAAATCAATCATACATTGTTAAGAAAATCATCTCACTTAATAGTAGTTGATGCAACGTGGAACTATGATTGTAGCAGATAATTGGAAAGTTGTTAATTCATGTAGATATACATTTTCATACATTTCAACTTCAACTTTTATGGTGCGTGATGTGCAGGCTCTATCTAGAGCATAGTTTGCAGTATCGGCGATACCAATCCGATTCGGCCGATACTGATACGATTTTGGACATACGATTTGGCATGTCCCGATCTGATACAGACCGCTACCGATAGCTACTTGACCGCTACCGATGTTGGGGGTCTCTTTTCTAGTCAATTCGGTAGAGAAAATTAAATAAAAACGACCAATCAACAAGGACGTAAAAGATAGTAAGCTTGTAAAAAGCATGTAAATGAAGAAAATTTATTTATTGCACGTAAACCAATTTGTAAGGGTGACTATTATTTCATTCAATTTCAAAACTATTTAGAAAGAACACATAAAATACTTAAATTTGTGGCTAAATCTATAAAATATTTTTTCTAAAATTTTAATAATTTGTTAATAATTATTTGCTTTCCGATACCAAAAAAATCTGATACTCCGATCAGAAATTGCCTATACGGCTGATCCCGATACTCACAGGAAGGATCCGATACCGATTCCAATATCGATACTGCGAACCTTGATCTAGAGTTTATTGTTATTTTACTTTTCTGTAATCTATCAGGATTTTGACTACGAAGAGCTAGATGAGGTTCTACAATATTATCCTCATGGTTATCATGGTGTGGACAAAGACGGGAGGCCTGTGTACATTGAAAGATTGGGAAAAGTTGAGCCTAGCAAACTCATGCAAGTGACAACCATGGACCGCTATGTAAGATATCACGTCAAGGAGTTTGAAAGGAGCTTTTTACTTAAGTTCCCGGCTTGCTCAATTGCAGCAAAAAAACACATTGATTCAAGTACAACTATTCTGGATGTCCAAGGCGTGGTATGGTTTTTTTTTTTTCTTTTCATTTTTCCATATATTCAAATGTGAAGTCCCCGTAGATATATTTCTTCTTTTTCAGTAAATTGTTTGTTTAATAGGGCATGAAAAACTTCAGCAAGGCAGCACGTGAATTAATTATGCAGTTGCAGAAAATCGACAATAACAATTATCCAGAGGTTTGTAAACGATATTAGTAGTCCTTTATACTTTTATAGATTATCTAGAGGTATGTGATTTGGGTTTGTTCTTATAAATTGACGGTGTGATATCTAAACGATGCACTGCAGACATTAAACCGGATGTTCATCATTAATGCTGGCCCAGGGTTTAGATTGTTGTGGAACTCCGTAAAGTCATTTCTAGATCCTAAAACTACTTCCAAGATCCATGTAAGTTAAACACATATTCATTTGTTGTTAGCTCTTGTTCTTTTTTACTTCAAAGGTTAAGAAACAGAAACTATAAAAAAATTCTTCTAAATTTTGAGTATTCTGGCACCGATGCTCTTGGCTAGAAACTTACCCTGGCTTCTCATGTGTTGTTAGCTCTTGTTCTCTTTTTTACTTCAGAGGTTCAGAAACTACAAAAAAAAGTTCTTTTCAATTTTGAGTTTCTAGCACCACTGCTCTTTTCTAGAAACTTACCCTGGTTTCTCAAAAACCTCTAAATTTCAGGTTCTTGGTTCCAAGTACCAAAGCAAACTATTCGAAATAATTGATCCAAGGTGAGAGTTTCATCTTGGTTTTATGACGGATCTGATAATAGTGGATGCTTCATCAGTTTACAGTTCAGGCCGTAACTTCTGTTATATATCCTTTTTTTTGCAGCGAGTTGCCAGAATTTCTTGGTGGTTCTTGCACTTGTGCTCATCTGGGAGGATGCCTTAAATCTGAAAAGGGGCCATGGAAAGACCCTAATATATTGAAGGTTTCTCTTATCATCATATTTTCTTCACCAATATGTCTCCTCTAGTCTAAAAGTCTTGCTTACGAAGATTAGTACTGCAACGCAGATGGTTCTTAGTGGGGAAGCACAATGTGCTCGGCAAATAGTTACAGTTTCGAATGATGATGGAAAGATCATTGCTTATGCTAAGCCACAATACCCAGTAATAAGATCTGTTGTTTCACTTTAATTTTTTTTTGAGAAATTTTGACTTACCCCCCACTTGAATTACCCATATTAAGGATGCACCCCACAGTTTTGCATTAATGAAGAAATGCCCCCCTTTGGACGGAAACCGTCTAGGGCTAACGGTCAAAGGCTTTGACCCAAAAAATTTGCAAAAATACCCTTCCCTGCGTGTGTGCTATCCCCCTCCTCCACCCCACCGCCACTTACCCCCCCCCCCCCTCCGGCCGCTCCGCCCCCACCCCCACCCCCGGCCGAGATCGCGTTCCTCGTCGCAAGGGTCCTCGCCAACACCTCCGTGCTAGCCGTGCTCGCGCGCGAGAGGCGTCTCGCCGCTCCGGTGTCCACCGCCTCCCCCTCCGCCTCTACTGGGCCGCCAGCTTCCTCCTCTCCATCCTCCTCCTCGCCTCCTCCGTCGCCAGACTAGCCCTGTCCGATCCCGACGCCGGCGACGTCGCCTCCGTCGTCGCGTTCCCGTTCGCCGCCGCCCTCTTCTTCCTCGCGCTCTCCTGCTCCACCGGCGTCTCCCCCGCCACCGATCCGCCCCGACCGGCCGCCGGCGCCGACACCACCACCCCATACGCCACCACGTCGCTGCTTTCGAGGGCCACGTGGAGCTGGATGAACCCCCTCATCAGCAAGGGCTACCGCCGGGGGGAGGGGGCAGCGGCCGGGGGGACGGGGAAGGGGCGGCGCCCGACGGGGGGGGGGGGGGGGGGGGGGGGGGGGGGGCAGTGGCAGCGGGGAGGAGGAGGGGGGAGGGGAGGGGGAGAGGAAGAAGACAATGTGGGAAGGGTATTTTCGTCAAAAACTTTGGGTCAAAGCCTTTGACCGTTAGTCCTAGACGGTTTCCGTCCAAAGTAGGGGTATTTCTTCATTAATGCAAAACTGTGGGGGTGCACCCTTAATATGGATAATTCAAGTGGTGGGATAAGTCAAATCTCTCTCTTTTTTTAAAATGAAATTGTACTGTTTCTATAGATAGTATTGATTCTTTTCTTTGGCTCAGATAAAGGGCAGTGATACATCTACTACAGAGTCTGGTTCAGAAGCCGAAGACATTACTTCCCCAAAAGCATCAAGAAGTTACTTGACATCTTGCTTGACCCCTGTTCATGAAGAGGTATACTTGAATGTCTTTTCGAGAACTGGATATTATTGAACAAGTTATGTACTCCAACCTGAGTAGTTTTGTTCTCCATAAATCTGCTTAGGCTGTGGTAATAGTTGCTTAAGATGATTATACTTTATCTCCCTATATATTTCTGCAAATGCAGTTCAAACAATTTGGCTTGAGTTACTGTTATTTTATTTGGGTTAAAATTTTCTACTTCTCAAATAGAATTGATCATTTAGTTTGCACTTGTGGAAAAGCGTAAAATGGTCCATTCCTTCTTTTCAAATAAATCATAGATGTACTTATGGTTTCATTTCTTCTCCTCTCTTTCATGGGCTTATGGGGTTATTACCTTCTAAAAGAGTGAAATCGCATGTTGTAGGTTCTTTTTAGATGGATTTTAGTGATACATGAGGAGCTTAATGAGATGGATAACTAAATATGAGCATGATTTTGCTAGTCACATTGGTTATGTGCAGGGGCGGAAGCAGAAACGTTTTTGAAAAGGGAGGGGACACCTTAAATTGGATTTTAAGGGGGACATTATATAGGAAAAGTTAAAAAGAACTATGAAATAGACATATTGTAGCTGGAGAGATTTGAACTCATAAGTTGTAATCTCATTACCTTACCAACTAGACCACCATTTAGTTGTTGATCTATTAAAAAATGTTCAAGTAAACAAACAGCTGAAATTAGAATGCTTAAATGGAGGAGTGAGGATGCATTAGAAGATTGGTTAAGAAATGAGTGTATTTGTGGGAAGTTGGAGGTTGGTGCCAGTTGAGGATAATATTAGTTAAAATCCTGAGAAGGTCTAGACATGTTCAACCAAGACCAATAGATGCACAAGCTAGGAAGAGGTGTAGGAACTCGGCTAAAGGAGATGCTAGAATAGAGTAGGCCTAAACAATATGGTATTTGTTGTTGTTAGAGAGATGTCATTTAGTAGAGGGGAGAAAAAGAAGGCATTCGCGTAGCCGACCCAAAAGCTTTGGGCTAAAGGTCTTTTTCTACATGAGTGATCTCCAAGTTGTTGCTACCGAGAGTTTTGACATATAATATGCATTATGGAAATAACTTGTATAACATGTGTATAACGAATGAAGACGAAGGGAAGTTGATGAATTTTGTTACATGTTTGATGAAGGCACCGTCATAGTTGCCAGATAAAGGAAACAGATGCGTGGTAGTGTATTTAATGAAAAATAGAAGTTTAGTTATCATTGCTTACTATGTTATAATGGAACTTTAAGGACTTTCCTTGCTGAAAGGAGAGAGACGGATACACCTTATCGGATTTTTCAATCCTATAGCTACATTGTTTGTCTATTAGTCATATAAAAGTCGTGATTTTGGAGATGACTCATGGTTACAAATTCTTGCAGGGAAAGATTCTAGGGAAGTCTAGCCTTTCTGTTGCCTTCCAGCTACATGATGAACATATTCCCATGGTTGACAAGGCTGTAGATGTAGGATGGAAGAGAGAGAATTCTAATCGGAGGCTCTCTGCATCTGAAGGTTTGTAATTTAAAAGGTCAACTATATAGGAGGTAGTTGGTTTTATTGTAACTTGTTATCCTATGAAATAAAGAGACTGATTCCTATTGGAAACATGGGTATGGTTTTATTACATCAATACTTAAAATTTCCTGCTGCTTTTGATCTTTTACTCCTATAATTAAATTTAAAATTTAGGCCATTAGGTTTTTAACTGATAATGTTAGGATGCAATTAGTACTAAGGCCTCGTTTGGTTCGCGGAAACATGGGGTTAAGTCATTACTTTCCTATATTTGGGTGCCAAAGGAATTGAGGAAAGGAAAATAATTCCCAATGGAAAGGAAATTAGGGAGGAAATTGGTTTCATTCATCCAAGCAAGTATTCACTTTCCCATCTTTAAGTATTCACTTTCCCTTCCAATTTCCTTGGTATTTCTAAACACCGGAAAGGAAAATCGATGGAAATTGTAATTTCCCAAAGGAAAGTAAATACCAAGTAGTTGATTTCCTCTCCTTTCCTTTCCGCGAACCAAACAAGGCCTAAAAGGAAATTCAATACAAGGGTCATATTGGTGAATAACTCGATTGGTAAATAGTGCATGTGTACTATCAAAAAGAATACTGCATAAACCTACAGCAGCTTTAAATAAATTCTCCAGTCTTGTGCTAAGCTAACCAAACATAGCTTTGATGGTATGCGGTTTCTCAAATGTGGCGAGGTTAGGACTTTGAAAACTGGATGTGCTTAAGTTCTGAATTATTGTGGGACTACACTGAGGGAAACTGACCTCGAAGAAAGAGTTTGGCATCACAAAATTACTAGCTCATAACTTAAATAGATTATACCATGAATTGATGTGCACAGGGGATTACCGTACGAGGGTAGATTGAGAGTTCAGATCATGAGATTAGCTTGGATAAAGGGAGGTCACGATGAGGAATTGACCTTGAAAAGAGTTATCTTTTTTTCAGATCAAAGGAACAGTCTCTCACCGCCCCCTGGGCCAACAGCCAATGACTTCCCCTTCCTATACCAAAATGTGTCAGACACCGTTAGCCCACCTTTGTTTCGAAAGAGAGTAGTTGATAAAATTATGCCCAACCTGCAAATTCTCATCCCAAGTAATTTAGTTGGTAGAGCTAAATGACAGAATGGTATTTTCTGACAACCCCATTCCAAATGAATAAGCTCAACCTAATTATTCTGATACATTTTTATGCGCATGATAAATTTCTTGCCTTTTGTCACCTCTTATTTGATGTACTTACTAAACTGTTGCACTTGATACAGGGACAATTTCTTTGTCGGATACCCGCAAGCCTACTATGGGAGCCCAATCTCAAGTGTTCACTTTGCTTATGGCTTTCCTCATGACTCTCTCGACGCTGCTCTGTTCAATGGTGGGCTGTGTGAGAAAGAAACTCCAAGGAAAAACTGAGGTCAATCACCAAAACGTGGATATTTCTCGAAGCTCTACATGTGAAGAGGACTTCCCAGCTCCACCACCTGCTCCAGGATTCACAGAAGCAGACCTCCTTTCTTCTGTATTGAAAAGGCTTGGAGAGCTAGAAGAAAAGATTGATGTGCTTCAAGCAAAGCCATCTGAGATGCCTTCTGAGAAGGAAGAGCTGCTTACTGCTGCTGTTCGTCGTGTTGACGCTGTAGAAGCTGAGCTTATTACAACTAAGAAGGTAAAACCTTGTTGTCCTCCCAAGTCATACTTATAGGGCTTTATATATATATATATATATATATATATATAGGGGACGGACCAAAAGCCCCACGGGGGAGCCCCGAGGAAGGCCCTCCCTCCCCCCCTCGTGCGTTGGATCGAGCCCTGCCCGCTCGATCCAACGGTCGAGGGGGGAGCGGGGCTCCCGATCTTTGTGTATATATATATATATATATATATATATATATATATATATATATATATATATATATCCTCCACTAAATAATAAAAAGAAATTCAAAAAAATTAACTACCGTGTATGTATCTCCTCACGTAGTTAAGGAAATTATTTTCTAAAATCCTGCTAACTACCTGAACATATAACAAATACTAAAACATATTCAATATTCAAATTATATTTAAACTAAGTACATGGTATTATCTTAGCTAAACACAACCAAAATTCTAAAAAGAAATATATAACACATCCTAATTAAATATGTGTTCATCATATTTAAAATATTTTAATATAATTAAATTTTTATCTTTTTTAAAAAAAATATCATAGATTTTTTTTGTATATATATTGAAACCTCTCTCCATTCTATCCTCATAGATATACTGGATCATGTGCCAAATGCATGAACAAGAAATTGGCTTTGATAGAAGTTTTTTCTGTTTGGTGATGTGGCCAGTCATTAGTCATTAATAACAGTACCTATCCTGGGTTACTAGCACCAAGACACCCTCCCATTTAATTATTTTTTTCCCCGGACTTGAATTCTAACCCACACCCATTCCTCACTTCCATTACCACCGCTACCACTGGAACACCCCATCGGTGGTGTATCGATAGAAGTTGATTAGATATGGTAGATGAAAGTTTGTTCTCTAAGACAGCATTGGGGAAAACAAATTTTGTTTTATCTTTGCGGTCATCGTATGAATTTCTTTTCTTTTTTTCGCATAAATCCTAAGTGCATGTGCAGCCATTGGCGTTTAATTTCATACATGATAATGCAGGCTTTGCACGAAGCACTAATAAGGCAAGAAGAACTGCTTGAATACATTGATCGCCAACACGAGGCTAAGTTCAGGGTAAGCCGATGCTACTAGAAAATATTTCCTCACCATCTGTATATCAAAATGCACACAGTTGATTCATTGCGTGTCATTTAACATTATTTCTGCAGAAGAAGAAACTATGCTTTTGAAACCAAAGATTCTGACTGATCTCCGTGCGAATGTTCAATGTAAATTCTATTCTCGAAAAGCATTTGCTAGTTTCCACCGATCGATGAGTTTTTTTTTTTTTGTCAGAATAAAAGCTTTGCCTTGAGGCGATACTGATTATTGTTAAGTTAATTTCTCCAGATGGGGAAGAGGTTTGTACAGTGGCAGTTCTATTGAGAAACTTGAGACATTCTCTTGGAGTGTACTTCTCTAGTAAATAATAGTTAGGTTTCATATGCTATGCATGGTCTAGAACTTAAAAACTACTATACTCAC